>CAXDIG010000402.1:197732-323368 GCA_963989225.1 Dromius quadrimaculatus
CTATCCAATACAACATAATACGTATGAATCCGTCTCCAAATGCACAAAAATTTCGCGTTTCCAGCGAGTAATCAGCGTTTTTTTTGAGTCTCGTCAGGAGATTTTTGATCCTGTAAATCTGCTCAGAAGCAAGATTTTGCTTCAAAAAAGCGTTATATGGCAAAATCTAGCACCAAGTACATCATATTTCGTGTTTTTAGAGTGCTATTCGCAGTTTTACAAACTTTGGAATGAGTCGAAATCACGCATTCCCGCGCAGATTTTCACAAACAAAAAGTTCATATTCCTATTCAGGACCTCATAATATGTGTGAATCTATCGACAAAAACATCATATCTCGTGTTTTCAGAGCGCTATCTGCAGTTATATGAAGTTTGGAATAAGTCAAAGTTACCACACTCTGAGCAGTTTCAAAGTATCGCAAATCACATAAATCTATCCAATACAACATAATACGCATGAATCCGTCCTCAAAAGCACAATAATTTGCATTTCCAGCGAGTTATCAGCGTTTTTTCTGTCTCGTTGGGAGATTTTTGATCCTCTAAATCTGCTCAGACACAAGATCTTGCTTCAAAAATGCGTTATATGGCAGAATCTAGCACCAAATACATCATATTTTGTGTTTTTAGAGTGCTATTTGCAGTTTTACAAACTTTGGAATAAGTCGAAATCACGCTCTTCTGCGCAAATTTTCACGATCAAAAGGTTCACATTCCTATTCAGAACCTCATAATATGTATTAATCTATCAACAAAATCATCGTATCTTGTGTTTTCAGAGCGCTATCTGCAGTTATATGGAGTTTGAAATAGGTCAAAATTACCAAATTCTGAACAGTTTCAAAGTATCGCAAATCACATAAATCTATCCAATACAACATGAATCCGTCCTCAAATGCACTAAATTTTGTGTTTCCAGCGAGTAATCAGGGTTTTTTCTTAGTCTCGTTGAGAAATTTTTGATCCCGTAAATCCGCTAAGAAGTAAGATTTTGCTTTAAAAATGTGTTATATGGCAGAATCTGGCACCAAATAGATCATATTTTGTGTTTTTAGAGTGCTAGCAGTTCTACAAACTTTGGAATAGGTCGAAATTACGCTTTTCCGCGCAGATTTTCACTATCAAAAAGTTCATATTCCTATCCAAGACCTCATAAAATGTATGATTCCATCGACAAAAACATCGTATCTCGTATTTTCAGAGCGCTATCTGCAGTAATATGAAGTTTGAAATAAGTTGAAATTTCCACCTTCTGAGCAGTTTTAAAGTATTGCAAATCATATAAATCTATCCAATACAACATAATACGTATGAATCCGTCTCCAAATGCACAAAAATTTCGCGTTTCCAGCGAGTAATCAGCGTTTTTTTTGAGTCTCGTTAGGAGATTTTTGATCCTGTAAATCTGCTCAGAAGCAAGATTTTGCTCCAAAAATGCGTTATATGGCAAAATCTAGCACCAAGTACATCATATTTTGTGTTTTTAGAGTGCTATTCGCAGTTTTACAAACTTTGGAATGAGTCGAAATCACGCATTCCAGCGCAGATTTTCACAATCAAAAAGTTCATATTCCTATTCAGGACCTCATAATATGTGTGAATCTATCGACAAAAACATCATATCTCGTGTTTTCAGAGCGCTATCTGCAGTTATATGAAGTTTGGAATGAGTCAAAGTTACCACACTCTGAGCAGTTTCAAAGTATCGCAAATCACATAAATCTCTCCAATACAACATAATACGCATGAATCCGTCCTCAAAAGCACAATAATTTGCATTTCCAGCAAGTTATCAGCGTTTTTTCTGTCTCGTTGAGAGATTTTTGATCCTGTAAATCTGCTCAGACACAAGATCTTGCTTCAAAAATGCGTTATATGACAGAATCTAGCACCAAATACATCATATTTTGTGTTTTTAGAGTGCTATTTGCAGTTTTACAAACTTTGGAATAAGTCGAAATCACGCTCTTCTGCGCAAATTTTCACGATCAGAAGGTTCACATTCCTATTCACAACCTCATAATATGTATTAATCTATCAACAAAATCATCGTATCTCGTGTTTTCAGAGCGCTATCTGCAGTTATATGGAGTTTGAAATAGGTCAAAATTACCAAACTCTGAACAGTTTCAAAGTATCGCAAATCACATAAATCCATCCAATACAACATGATACGCATGAATCCGTCCTCAAATGCACTAAATTTTGTGTATCCAGCGAGTTATCAGGGTTTTTTCTGAGTCTCGTTGAGAAATTTTTGATCCTGTAAATCCGCTAAGAAGTAAGATTTTGCTTTAAAAATGTGTTATATGGCAGAATCTGGCATCAAATACATCATATTTTGTGTTTTTAGAGTGCTAGCAGTTCTACAAACTTTGGAATAGGTAGAAATCACGCATTTCTGCGCAGATTTTCACAATCAAAAAGTTTATATTCCTATTCAGAACCTCATAATATGTATGAATCTATCGACAAAAACATGTTATCTCGTGTTTTCAGAGCGCTATCTGCAGTTATATGAAGTTTGAAATAAGTCAAAATCACCACATTCTGAGCAGTTTCAAAGTATCGCAAATCACATAAATCTATCCAATACAACATACAACGCATGAATCCGTCCTCAAATGCACAAAATTTAGCGTTCTCAGCAAGTTATCAGCTTTTTTTCTGAGTCTTGTTAAGAGATTTTTGATCCTGTAAATCTGCTCAGAAGCAAGATTTTGCTTCAAAAATGTGTTATATGGCAGAATCTAGCACCAAATACATCATATTTTGTGTTTTTAAAGTGCTATTTGCAGTTTTACAAACTTTGGAATAAGTCGAAATCACGCTTTTCCGCGCAAATTTTCACAATCAAAAAGTTCATATTCCCATTCAGGACCTCATAATATGTATGAATCTATCGACAAAAACATCGTATCCCGTGTTTTCAGAGCGCTATCTGCAGTTATATGAAGTTTGGAATAATTCAAAATTACCATATTCTGAGCAGTTCCAAAGTATCGCAAATCACATTAATCTATCCAATACAACATAATACGGATGGATTCGTCCTCAAATGCACAAAATTTTGCGTTCCCAGCGAGTTATCAGCGTTTTTTCTGAATCTCGTTGAGAAATTTTTCATCCTGTAAATCTGCTCAGGAGCAAGATTTTGCTTAAAGAATGCGTTATATGGCAGAATCTGGAACCAAATACATCATATTTCGTGTCTTTAGAGTGCTATTTGCAGTTTTACAAACTTTGGAATAAGTCGAAATCACGCTTTCCCGCGCAGATTTTCACAATCGAAAATTCCATATTCCTATTCAGGACCTCATAATATGTATGAATCTATCGACAAGAACATCGTATCTCGTGTTTTCAGAGCGCTATCTGCAGTTATATGAAGTTTGAAATAAGTAAAAATTACCACATTCTGAGCAGTTTCAAAGTATCGCAAATCACATAAATCTATCCAATACAACATAATACGCATGAATACGTTCTCCAATGCACAAATTTTTGCGTTTTCAGCGAGTTATCAGCGTTTTTTCTGAGTCTCGTTGAGGAATTTTTGATCCTGTGAATCTGCTCAGAAGCAAGATTTTGCTTCAAAAATGCGTTATATGGCAGAATCTAGCGTCAAATACATCATATTTCGTGTTTTTAGAGTGCTATTCGCAGTTTTACAAACTTTGGAATAAGTCGAAATCACGCTTTTCCGCGCAGATTTTCACGATCAAAAAGTTCATATTCCTATTCAGGACCTCATGGTATGTATGAATCTATCGACAAAAACATCGTATCTTGTGTTTTCAGAGTGCTATCTGCAGTTATATGAAGTTTGAATAAGTCAAAATTACCACATTCTGAGCAGTTCCAAAGTATCGCAAATCACATGAATCTATCCAATACAACATAATACGCGTGAATCCGTCCTCAAATGCACGAAATTTTGCGTTTCCAGCGAGTTATCAGCGTTTTTTCTGAGTCTCGTTAAGAAATTTTTGATCCTGTAAATCTGCTAAGAAGCAAGATTTTGGTTCAAAAATGCGTTATATGGCAGAATCTAGCACCAAATACATCATATTCCGTGTTTTTAGAGTGCTATTTGCAGTTTTACAAACTTTGGAATAAGTCGAAATCACGCTTTTCCGCGCAGATTTTCACAATCAAAAAGTTCATATTCCTATTCAGGACCTCATAATATGTATTAATCTATCGACAAAATCATCGTATCTCGTGTTTTCAGAGCGCTATCTGCAGTTATATGAAGTTTGAAATAAGTCAAAATTACCACATTCTGAGCAGTTCCAAAGTATCGCGAATCACATAAATCAATCCAATACAACATGATACGCATGAATCCGTCCTCAAATGCACAAAATTTTGCGTTCCCAGCGAGTTATCAGCGTTTTTTCTGAATCTCGTTAAGAGATTTTTGATCCTGTAAATCTGCTCAGAAGCAAGATTTTGCTTCAAAAATGCGTTATATGGCAGAATCTAGCACCAAATACATCATATTTCGTGTTTTTAGAGTGCTATTTGCAGTTTTACAAACTTTGGAATAAGTCGAAATCACGCTTTTCCGCGCAGATTTTTACAATCAAAAAGTTCATATTCCTATTCAGGACCTCATAATATGTATGAATCTATCGGCAGGAACATCGTATCTCGTGTTTTCAGAGCGCTATCTGCAGTTATATGAAGTTTGAAATAAGTCAAAATTACCACATTCTGAGCAGTTTCAAAGTTTCGCAAATAACATAAATCTATCCAATATAACATAATACGCATGAATCCGTCCTCAAATACACAAAATTTTGCGTTTCCAGCAAGTTATCAGCGTTTTCTCTAAATCTCGTTGAGGAATTTCTAATCCTGTAAATCTGCTCAGAAGCAAGATTTTGCTTCAAAAATGCGTTATATGGCAGAATCTAGCACCAAATACATCATATTTCGTGTTTTGAGAGTGCTATTTGCAGTTTTACAAACTTTGGAATAAGTCGAAATCACGCTTTTCCGCGCAGATTTTCACAATCAAAAAGTTTATATTCCTATTCAGGACCTCATAATATGTATTAATCTATCGACAAAAACATCGTATCTCGTGTTTTCAGAGCGCTATCTGCCGTTATATGAAGTTTGAAATAAGTCAAAATTACCACATTCTGAGCAGTTTCAAAGTATCGCAAATCACATAAATCTATCCAATACTACATAATACGCATGAATCCGTCCTCAAATGCACAAAATTTTGCGTTCCCAGCGAGTTATCAGCGTTTTTTCTGAGTCTCGTTGAGAAATTTTTGATCCTGTAAATCTGCTCAGAAGTAGGATTTTGCTTCAAAAATGCGTTATATGGCAGAATCTAGCACCAAATACATCATATTTCGTGTTTTTAGAGTGCTATTTGCAGTTTTACAAACTTTGGGATAAGTCGAAATCACGCTTTTCCGCGCAGATTTTTACATTCAAAAAGTTCATATTTCTATTCAGGACCTCATAATATGTATGAATCTATCGGCAAAAACATCGTATCTCGTGTTTTCAGAGCGCTATCTGCAGTTATATGAAGTTTGAAATAAGTCAAAATTACCACATTCTGAGCAGTTTCTAAGTATCGCAAATCACATAAATCTATAAAATACAACATAATACGCATGAATCCGTCCTCAAATGCACAAAATTCTGCGTTTCCAGCAAGTTATAGGCGTTTTTTCTGAGTCTCGTTGAGAAATTTTTTATCCTGTAAATCTGCTCAGAAGCAAGACTTTGCTTCAAAAATGCGTTACATGGCAGAATCTAGCACCAGATACATCATATTACGTGATTTTAGAGTGCTATTTGCAGTTTTAGAAACTTTGGAATAAGTCGAAATCACGCTTTTCCGCGCAGATTTTCACAATCAAAAAGGTCATATTCCTATTCAGGACCTCATGATATGTATGAATCTATCGACAAAAACATCGTATCTCGTGTTTCCAGAGCGCCATCTGCAGTATATGAAGTTTTAAATAAGTCTAAATTACCACATTCTGAGCAGTTCCAAAGTATCGCAAATCACATAAATCTATCCAATACAACATAATACGCATGAATCCGTGTTCAAATGCACAAAATTCTGCGTTCCCAGCGGGTTATCAGCGTTTTCTCTGAATCTCGTTGAGAAATTTTTGATCCTGTAAATCTGCTCAGAAGCAAGACATTGCTTCAAAAATGCGTTACATGGCAGAATCTAGCACCAAATACATCATATAACGTGATTTTAGAGTGCTATTTGCAGTTTTAAAAACTTTGGAATAAGTCGAAATCACGCTTTTCCGCGCAGATTTTCAGGACCTCATAATATGTATGAATCTATCGGCAAAAACATCGTATCTCGTGTTTTCAGAGCGCTATCTGCAGTTATATGAAGTTTGAAATAAGTCAAAAACCACATTCTGAGCAGTTCCAAAGTATCGCAAATCACATGAATCTATCCAATACAACATAATACGCATGAATCCGTCCTCAAATACACAAAATTTTGCGTTTCCAGCGAGTTATCAGCGTTTTTTCTGAGTCTCGTTGAGAAATTTTTGATCCTGTATATCTGCTCAGAAAAAAGATTTTGCTTCAAAAATACGTTATATGGCAAAATCTAGCACCAAATACATCATATTTCGTGTTTTCAGAGTGCTATTTGCAGTTTTACAAACTTTGGAATGAGTCGAAATCACGCTTTTCCGCGCCGATTTTCACAATCAAAAAGATCATATTCTATTCAGGACCTCATAATATGTATGAATCTATCGACGAAAACATCGTATCTCGTGTTTTCAGAGCGTTATCTGCAGTTATATAAAGTTTGGAATAAGTCAAAATTACCACATTCTGAGCAGTTTCAAAGTATCGCAAATCACACAAATCTATCCAATACAACATAATAGGCATGAATCCGTCCTCAAATACACAAAATTTTGAGTTCCCAGCGAGTTATCAGTGTTTTTCCTGAGTCTCGTTGAGAAACTTTTGATCCTGTAAATCTGCTCAGAAGCCAGATTTTGCTTCAAAAATGCGTTATATGGCGGAATCTAGCATCAAATACATTATATTTCGTGTTTTTAGAGTGCTATTTGCAGTTTCACAAACTTTGGAATAAGTCGAAATCACGCTTTTCCGCGCAGATTTTCACAATCGAGAAGTCCATATTTCTATTCAGGACCTCATAATATGTATGAATCTATCGACAAAAACATCGTATCTCGTGTTTTCAGAGCGCTATCTGCAGTTATATGAAGTTTGAAATAAGTCAAAATTACCACATTCTGAGCAGTTTCAAAGTATCGCAAATCACATAAATCTATCCAATACAACATAATACGCATGAATCCGTCCTCAAATGCACAAAATTTTGCGTTTCCAGCGAGTTATCAGCGTTTTTTTTGAGTCTTGTTGAGAAATTTTTGATCCTCAAGATTTTGCTTCAAAAATGCGTTATATGGCAGAATCTAGCACCAAATACATCATATTTTGTGTTTTAAGAGTGCTATTTGCAGTTTTACAAACTTTGAAATAAGTCGAAATCACGCTTTTCCGCGCAGATTTTCACGACCAAAAAGTTCATATTTCTATCCAGGACCTCATAATATGTATAGATCTATCGACAAAAACATCGTATCTTGTGTTTTCAGAGCACTGCCTTCAGTTATATGAGTTTGAAAACAGTCGAAATTACCACAATCTAAGCAGGTTTCAAAGTATCGCAAATCACATAAATCTATCCAATACAACATAATACGCATGAATCCGTCCTCAAATTCACAAAATTTTGCGTTTCCAGCGAGTTATCATCGTTTTTTCTGAGTCTCGTTGAGAAATTTTTCATCCTGTAAATCTGCTCAGAAGCAAGATTTTGCTCTAAAAATGCGTTATATGGCCAAATCTAGCACCATATACATCATATTTCGTGTTTTTAGAGTGCTATTTGCAGTTTTACAAACTTTGGAATAAGTCAAAATCACGCTTTTCCGCGCAGATTCTCACAATCAGAAAGTTCATATTCCTATTCAGGACACCATAATATGTATGAATCTATCGACAAAAACATCGTTTCTCGTGTTTTCAGAGCGCTATCTGCAGTTATATGAAGTTTGAAATAGGTCAAAATTACCACATTCTGAGCAGTTTCAGAGTATCGCAAATCACATGAATCTATCCAATACAACATAATACGCATGAATTCGTCCTCAAATGCACAAAACTTTGCGATTCCAGCAAGTTATCAGCGTTTTTTCTGAGTCTCGTTGAGAAATTTTTGATCCTTAAGATTTTGCTTCAAAAATGCGTTATATGGCAGAATCTAGCACCAAATACATCATATTTTGTGTTTTAAGAGTGCTATTTGCAGTTTTACAAACTTTGAAATAAGTAGAAATCACGCTTTTTCGCGCAGATTCTCACGACCAAAAAGTTCATATTTCTTTTCGGGACCTCATAATATGTATAGATCTATCGACAAAAACATCGTATCTCGTGTTTTCAGAGCGCTGTCTCCTGTTATATGAAGTTTGAAAACAGTCAAAATTACCACAATCTGAGCAGTTTCAAAGTATCGCAAATCACATAAATCTATCCAATACAACATAATACGCATGAATCCGTCCTCAAATGCACAAAATTTTGCGTTTTCAGCGAGTTATCATCGTTTTTGCTGAGTCTCGTTGAGAAATTTTTTATCCTGTAAATCTGCTCAGAAGCAAGATTTTGCTTCAAAAAGGCGTTATATAGCAAAATCTAGCACCATATACATCATATTTCGTGTTTTTAGAGTGCTATTTGCAGTTTTACAAACTTTGGAATAAGTCAAAATCACGCTTTTTCGCGCAGATTTTCACAATCAGAAAGTTCATATTCCTATTCAGGACCTCATAGTATGTATAAATCTATCGACAAAAACATCGTATCTCGTGTTTTCAGAGCGCTATCTGCAGTTATATGAAGTTTGAAATAAGTCAAAATTACCACATTCTGAGCAGTTTCAAAGTACCGCAAATCACATAAATCTATCCAATACTACATAATACGCATGAATCCGTCCTCAAATGCACAAAATTTCGCGTTTCCAGCGAGTTATCAGCGTTTTTTCTGAGTCTCGTTGAGGAATTTTTGATCCTGTAAATCTGCTCGGAAGTAGGATTTTGCTTCAAAAATGCGTTATATGGCAGAATCTAGCACCAAATACATCATATTTCGTGTTTTCAGAGTGCTATTTGCAGTTTCAAACTTTGGAATAAGTCGAAGTCACGCTTTTCCGCGCAGATTTTCACAATCAGAAAGTTCATATTCCTATTCAGGACCTCATAATATGTATGAATCTATCGACAAAAACATTGTATTTCGTGTTTTCAGAGCGCTATCTGCAGTTATATGAAGTTTGAAATAAGTCAAAATTACCACATTCTGAGCAGTTTCAAAGTTTCGCAAATCACATAAATCTATCCAATACAACATAATACGCATGAATCCGTCCTCAAATACACAAAATTTTGCGTTTCCAGCGAGTTATCAGCGTTTTTTCTGAGTCTCGTTGAGAAATTTCTGATCCTGTAAATCTGCTCAGAAGCAAGACTCTGCTTCAAAAATGCGTTATATGGCAGAATCTAGCACCAAATACATCATATTACGTGATTTTAGAGTGCTATTTGCAGTTTTAAAAACTTCGGAATAAGTCGAAATCACGCTATTCCGCGTAGATTTTCACAATCCAAAAGTTCACATTCCCATTCAGGACCTCATAATATGTATGAATCTATCGACAAAAACATCGTATCTCGTATTTTCAGAGCGCTATCTGCAGTTATATGAAGTTTGAAATAAGTCAAAATTACCACATTCTGAGCAGTTTCAAAGTATCGCAAATCACATAAATCTATCCAATACAACAAAATACGCATGAATCCGTCCTAAGTGCACAAAATTAAGCGTTTCCAGCAAGTAATCAGCGTTTTTTCTGGGTCTCGTTGAGAAATTTTTGATCCTGTTAATCTGCTCAGAAGCAAGATTTTGCTTCAAAACTACGTTATGTGGCAGAATCTAGCACCAAATACATCATATTTCGTGTTTTCAGAGTGCTATTTGCAGTTTTACAAACTTTGGAATAAGTCGAAATCACGCTTTTCCGCGCCGAATTTCACAATCAAAAAGTTCATATTCCTTTTCAGGACCTCATAATATATATGAACCTATCGACGAAAACATCGTATCTCGTGTTTTCAGAGCGCTATCTGCAGTTATATAAAGTTTAAAATAAGTCAAAATTACCACATTCTGAGCAGTTCCAAAGTATCGCAAATCACACAAATCTATCCAATACAACATAATAGGCATGAATCCGTCCTCAAATACACAAAATTTTGAGTTCCCAGCGAATTATCAGTGTTTTTCCTGAGTCTCGTTGAGAAATTTTTGATCTTGTAAATCTGCTCAGAAGCCAGATTTTGCTCCAAAAATGCGTTATATGGCGAAATCTAGCACGAAATACATCATATTTCGTGTTTTTAGAGTGCTATTTGCAGTTTTACAAACTTTGGAATAAGTCGAAATCACGCTTTTCCGCGCAGATTTTCACAATCAAAAAGTTCATATTCCTATTCAGGACCTCATAATATGTGAGAATCTATCGACAAAAACATCAGATCTCATGTTTTCAGAGCGCTTTCCGCAGTTATATGAAGTTGGAAATAAGTCAAAATTACAACATTCTGAGCAGTTTCAAAGTATCGCAAATCACATATACCTATCCAGTACAAATGATGCGCATGAATCCGTCCTCAAATGCACAAAATTTTGCGTTTCCAGCAAGTTTTCAGCGTTTTTTCTGAGTCTTGTTGAGAAATTTTGATCCTGTAAATATGCTCAGAAGCAAGATTTTGCTTAAAAAATGCGTTATATGGCAGAATCTAGCACCAAATACATCATATTTTGTGTTTTGAGAGTGCTATTTGCAGTTTTACAAACTTTGAAATAAATCGGAATCACGCTTTTCCGCGCAGATTTTCACGATCAAAGAGCTCATATTCCTATTCAGGACCTCATAGTATGTATGAATCTATCGACAAAAACATCGTATCTCTTGTTTTCAGAGCGCTATCTGCAGTTATATGAAGTTTGAAATAAGTCAAAATTACCACATTCTGAGCAGTTTCAAAGTACCGCAAATCACATAAATCTATCCAATACTACATAATACGCATGAATCCGTCCTCAAATGCACAAAATTTCGCGTTTCCAGCGAGTTATCAGCGTTTTTTCTGAGTCTCGTTGAGGAATTTTTGATCCTGTAAATCTGCTCGGAAGTAGGATTTTGCTTCAAAATTGCGTTATATGGCAGAATCTAGCACCAAATACATCATATTTCGTGTTTTCAGATGGCTATTTGCAGTTTCAAACTTTGGAATAAGTCGAAGTCACGCTTTTCCGCGCAGATTTTCACAATCAAAAAGTTCATATTCCTATTCAGGACCTCATAATATGTATGAATCTATCAACAAAAATATTGTATCCCGTGTTTTCAGAGCGCTATCTGCAGTTATATGAAGTTTGAAATAAGTCAAAATTACCACATTCTGAGCAGTTTCAAAGTTTCGCAAATCACATAAATCTATCCAATACAACATAATACGCATGAATCCGTCCTCAAATACACAAAATTTTGCCGTTTCCAGCGAGTTATCAGCGTTTTTTCTGAGTCTCGTTGAGAAATTTCTGATCCTGTAAATCTGCTCAGAAGCAAGAATCTGCTTCAAAAATGCGTTATATGGCAGAATCTAGCACCAAATACATCATATTACGTGATTTTAGAGTGCTATTTGCAGTTTTAAAAACTTCGGAATAAGTCGAAATCACGCTATTCCGCGCAGATTTTCACAATCAAAATGTTCACATTCCCATTCAGGACCTCATAATATGTATGAATCTATCGACAAAAACATCGTATCTCGTATTTTCAGAGCGCTATCTGCAGTTATATGAAGTTTGAAATAAGTCAAAATTACCACATTCTGAGCAGTTTCAAAGTATCGCAAAATCACATAAATCTATCCAATACAACATAATACGCATGAATTCGTCCTCAAATGCACAAAAATTTGCGATTCCAGCAAGTTATCAGCGTTTTTTCTGAGTCTCGTTGAGAAATTTTTGATCCTCAAGATTTTGCTTCAATAATGCGTTATATGGCAGAATCTAGCACCAAATATATCATATTTTGTGTTTTAAGAGTGCTATTTGCAGTTTTACAAACTTTGAAATGAGTCGAAATCACGATTTTTCGCGGCAGATTCTCACGACCAAAAAGTTTCATATTTCTTTTCAGGACCTCATAGTATGTATAGATCTATCGACAAAAACATCGTATCTCGTGTTTTCAGAGCGCTGTCTTCAGTTATATGAAGTTTGAAAACAGTCAAAATTACCACAATCCGAGCAGTTCCAAAGTATCGCAGATCACATAAATCTATCCAATACAACATAATACGCATGAATCCGTCCTCAAATGCACAAAATTTTGCGTTTCCAACGAGTTATCATCGTTTTTTCTGAGTCTCGTTGAGAAATTTTTTCATCCTGTAAATCTGCTCAGAAGCAAGATTTTGCTTCAAAAATGCGTTATATAGCAAAATCTAGCACCATTTACATCATATTTCGTGTTTTTAGAGTGCTATTTGCAGTTTTACAAACTTTGGAATAAGTCAAAAATCACGCTTTTCCGCGCCGATTTTCACAATCAGAAAGTTCATATTCCTATTCGGGACCTCATAATATGTATGAATCTATCGACAAAAACATCGGATCTCATGTTTTCAGAGCGCTTTCCGCAGTTATATGAAGTTGGAAATATGTCAAAATTACAACATTCTGAGCAGTTTCAAAGTATCGCAAATCACATGAACCTATCCAGTACAAATAATGCGCATGGATCCGTCTTCAAATGCACAAAATTTTGTGTTTCCAGCGAGTTTTCAGCGTTTTTTCTGAGTCTCGTTGGGAAATTTTGATCCTGTAAATATGCTCAGAATCAAGATTTTGCTTAAAAAAATGCGTTATATGGCAGAATCTAGCACCAAATACATCATATTTTGTGTATTGAGAGTGCTATTTGCAGTTTCACAAACTTTGAAATAAATCGAAATCACGCTTTTCCGCGCAGATTTTCACAATCAAGAAGTTCATATTCCTATTCAGGACCTCATAGTATGTATGAATCTATCGACAAAAACATCGTATCTTGTGTTTTCAGAGCGCTATCTGCAGTTATATGAAGGTTTGAAATAAGTCAAAATTACCACATTCTGAGCAGTTTCAAAGTATCGCAAATCACATAAATCTCTCCAATACTACATGATACGCATGAATTCGTCCTCAACTGCACAAAACTTTGCGATTCCCAGAAAGTCAGCGTTTTTTCTTAATCTCGTTAAGAAATTTTGATCCTGTAAATATGCTCAGAAGCAAGATTTTGCTTGAAAAAATGCGTTATATGGCAGAATCTGGCACCAAATACATCTTATTTTGGTGTTTTCAGAGTGCTATTTGCAGTTTTACAAACTTTGAACTAAATCGAAATCACGCTTTTCCGCGCTGATTTCCTCAATCAAAATGTCCATATTCCTATTCAATACCTCATAGTTTGTATGAATCTATCGACAAAAAACATCGTATCTCGTGTTTTCAGAGCGCTATCTGCAGTTATATGAAGTTTGAAATAAGTCAAAAATTACCACATTCTGAGCAGTTTCAAAGTATCGCAAATCACATAAAATCCATCCAATACTACATGATACGCATGATCCGTCCTCAAATGCAAAAAAATTTTGCGTTTCCAGCGAGTTATCAGCGTTTTTTCTGAGTCTCGTTGAGAAAATTTTTGATCCTGTAAATCTGCTCAGAAGCAAGATTTTGCTTCAAAAATGCGTTATATTGCGGAATCTAGCACCAAATACATCATATTTCGTGTTTTTAGAGTGCTATTTGCAGTTTTACAAACTTTGGAATAAGTCGAAATCACGCTTTTTCCGCGCAAATTTTTCACTATCAAAAAGTTCATATTCCTATCCAAGACCTCATAAAATGTATGATTCTATCGACAAAAACATCGTATCTTGTGTTTTAAGAGCGCTATCTGCAGTTATATGAAGTTTGAAATAAGTTGAAATTACCACCTTCTGAGAAGTTTTAAAGTATCGCGAATCACATAAACTCTATCCAATACAACATTACACGTATGAATCCGTCTCCAAATGCACAAAATTTCGCGTTTCCAGCGAGTAATCAGCGTTTTTTTTGAGTCTCGTTGGGAAATTTTTGATCCTGTGAATCCGCTAAGAAGCAAGATTTTGCTTCAAAAATGTGTTATATGGCAGAATCTAGCACCAAATACATCATATTATGTGTTTTTAGAGTGCTATTTGCAGTTTTACAAACTCTGGAATGAGTCGAAATCAAGCTCTTCCGCGCAGATTCTTACAATCTAAAAGTTCATATTTCTATTCATAACTCAATATTATGTATGAATCTATCGACAAAAACATCGTATCTCGTGTTTTCAGAGCGCTATCTGCAGTTATATGAAGTTTGGAATAAGTCAAAATTACCACTTTCTGAGCAGTTTCAAAGTATCGCAAATCACATGAATCTATCCCAATACAACATAATACGCATGAATCCGTCCTCAAATGCACAAAATTCTGCGTTTCCAGTGAGTTATCAGCGTTTTTTCTGAGTCTCGTTGAGAAATTTTTGATCCTGTAAATCTGCTCAGAAGCAAGATTTTGCTTCATAAATGCGTTATATGGCAAAATCTAGCACCATATACATCATATTTCGTTGTTTCAGAGTGCTATCTGCAGTTTTACAACTTTGAAATAAGTCGAAATCACGCTTTTCCGCGCAGATTTTCACAATCAAAAAGTTCATATTCCTATTCAGGACCTCATAATATGTATGAATTTATCGACGAAAACATCGTATCTTGTGTTTTCAGAGCGCTATCTGCAGTTATATGAAGTCTGGAATAAGTCAAAATTATCACATTCTGAGCAGTTTCAAAGTATCGCAAATCAAATGAATGTATCCAATACAACATAATACGCATGGAACCGTCCTCAAATGCACAAAATTTTGCGTTTCCAGCGATATATCTGCGTTTTTTTCTGAGTCTCGTTGAGTAATTTTTGATCTTGTAAATCTGCTTAGAAGCAAATTTTGCTTCAAAAATGCGTTATATGACAGAATCTAGCACCAAATACATCATAAATTTGTATTTTTAGAGTGCTATTTGCAGTTCTACAAACTTTGGAATGAGTCGAAATCACGCATTTCCGCGCAGATTTCCACAATCGAAGAGTTTATATTCCTATTCAGAACCTCATAATATGTATGAATCCATCGACAAAAACATCGTATCTCGTGTTTTCAGAGCGTTATCTGCAGTTATATGATGTTTGAAATAAGTCAAAATTACCACATTCTGAGCAGTTTCAAAGTATCGCAAATCACATAAATCTATCCAATACAACATAGAACGCATAAAATCCGTCCCCGAATGCACAAAATTTTGCGTTCTCAGCAAGTTATCAGCGTTTCTTCTGAGTCTTGTTGAGAAATTTTTTATCCTTTAAATCTGCTCAAAAGTAAGATTTTGCTTCAAAAAAGCGTTTTATGGCAGAATCTAGCTCCAAATACGTCATATTTTGTGTTTTTAGAGTACTATTCGCGGTTTTACAAACTTTGGAATAAGTCGAAATCACGCTTTTCCGCGAAGATTTTCACAATCAAAGAGTTCATTCTCTTATTCAGGACTTTATAATATATATGAATCTATCGACAAAAACATCGTATCTCGTGTTTTCAGAGCGCTATCTGCAGTTATATGGAGTTTGAAATAAGTCAAAATTAGCACATTCTAAGCAGTTTCAAAGTATCGCAAATCACATAAATCTATCCAATACAACAGAATGCGCATGATCCGTCATCAATTGCACAAAAATTAGCGTTTCCAGCAAGTTATCAGCGTTCTTTCTGACTTCCGTTGAGAAATTTTAGATCCTGTAAATCTGCTCAGAAGCAAGATTTTGCTCCAAAAATGCGTTATATTGCAGAATCTAGCACCAAATACATCATATTTCGTGTTTTTAGAGTTCTATTTGCAGTTTTACAAACTTTGGAATAAGTCCGAAATCACGCTTTTCCGCGCAGATTTTCGCAATCAAAAAGTTCATATTCCTATCCAAGACCTCATAAAATGTATGATTCTATCGACAAAAACATCGTATCTCGTGTTTTCAGAGCGCTATCTGCAGTAATATGAAGTTTTGAAATAAGTTGAAATTACCACCTTCTGAGCAGTTTTAAAGTATCGCAAATCACATAAATCTATCCAATACAACATAATACGTATGAATCCGTCTCCAAATGCACAAAATTTCAGCGTTTCCAGCGAGTAATCAGCGTTTTTTCTGAGTCTTGTTGAGAGATTTTTCCTCCTGTAAATCTTCTCAGAAGCAAGATTTTGCTTCAAAAATGCGTTATATGGCAAAATCTAGCACCAAGTACATCATATTTTCGTGTTTTTAGAGTGCTATTTGCAGTTTTACAAACTTTGGAATTAGTCGAAATCACGCATTCCTGCGCAGATTTTCACAATCAAAAGTAATATTCATATTCCTATTCAGGACCTCATAATATGTGTGAATCTATCGACAAAAACATCATATCTCGTGTTTTCAGAGCGCTATCTGCAGTTATATGAAGTTTGAAATAAGTCAAAGGTACCACATTCTGAGCAGTTTCATAGTATCGCAAATCACATAAATCTATCCAATACAACATAATACGCATGAATTCGTCCTCAAAAGCACAAAAATTTGCATTTCCAGCGAGTTATCAGCGTTTCTTCTGAGTCTCGTTGAGGAAACCTTTGATCCTGTTAATTTGCTCAGAAGTAAGATTTTGCTTCAAAAATGCGTTATATGGCAGAATCTAGCACCAAATACATCATTTTTTGTGTTTTTTAGAGTGCTATTTGCAGTTTTACCAACTTTGGAATAAGTCAAAATCACACTTTTCCGCGCAGATTTTCACAATCAAAAAGCTCATATTCCAATTCAGGACCTCATAATATGTATGAATCTATCGACAGAAACATTGTATCTCGTGTTTTCAGAGCGCCATCTGCAGTTATATGGAGTTTGAAAATAGGTCAAAATTGCCACATTCTGAGCAGTTTCAAAGTTTCGCAAATCACATAAATCTGTCCAATACAACATGATACGCATGAATCCATCCTCAAATACACTTAATTTTGCGTTTCCAGCGAGTTATTAGCGTTCTTTCTGAATCTCGTTGAGAAATTTTTGATCCTGTAAATCTGCTCAGAAGCAAGATTTTGCTTCAAAAAATGCGTTATATGGCAGAATCTAGCACCAAATACATCATATTTTGTGTGTTTAGAGTGCTTTTTGCAGTTTTTACAAACTTTTGGAATAGGTGAAAATCACGCTCCTTCCGCGCAGATTTTCACAATCAAAAAGTTCATATTCCTATTTAGGACCTCATATTATGTATGATTCTATCGACAAAAACATCGTATCTCGTGTTTCCAGAGCGCTATCTGCAGTAATATGAAGTTTGAAATAAGTTGAAATTACCACCTTCTGAGCAGTTCTAAAGTATCGCAAATCACATAAATCTATTCAATACAACATAATACGTATGAATCCGTTTCCAAATGCACAAAATTTGGCGTTCTCCAGCGAGTAATCAGCGTTTTTTCTGAGTCTCGTTGAGAAATTTTTGATCCTGTATAACTCGTGTTTTCAGAGCGCTATCTGCAGTTATATGAAGTTTGAAATAAGTACAAAATTACCACATTGTGAGCAGTTTTCAAAGTATCGCAAATCACATAAATCTATCCAATACAACATAATACGCATGAATCCGTCCTCAAATGCACAAAATTTTGCGTTTCCAGCGAGTTATCAGCGTTTTTTCTGAGTCTCGTTGAGAAACTTTTCATCCTGTAAAATCTGCTCAGAAGCAAGATTTTGCTTCAAAAATGCGTTATATGGCAGAATCTAGCACAAATACACCATTTTTTGTGTTTTTAGAGTGCTATTTGCAGTTTTACAAACTTTGGAATAAGTCGAAATCACACTTTCCCTCCGCAGATTTTCACAATCAAAAAGTCCATATTCCAATTAAAGACCTCATAATATGTATGAATCTATCGACAAAAACATCGTATCTCGTGTTTTCAGAGCGCTATCTGCAGTTTATATGAAGTTTGGAATAAGTCAAAATTACCACATTCTGAGCAGTTTCAAAGTATCGCAAATCACATGAATCTATCCAATACAACGTAAAACGCTTGAATCCGTCCTCAGATGCACAAAATTTTGCGTTTCCAGCGAGTTATCAACGTTTTTTTCTGAGTCTCGTTGAGAAATTTTTGATCCTGTAAATCTGCTCAGAAGCAAGATTTTTCTTCAAAAAATGCGTTATATGGCAAAATCTAGCACCAAATACATCATATGCCGTGTTTTTAGAGTGCTTATTGGCACTTTCACAAACTTTGGAATAAGTCGAAATCACGCTTTTCGCGCAGATTTTCACAATCAAAAAGTTTAAATTCCTATTCAGGACCTCATAATATGTACAAAACTATCGACAAAAACATCGTATCTCGTGTTTTCAGAGCGCTATCTGCAGTTATATGAAGTTTGAAATGAGTCCAAACTACCACATTCTGAGCAGTTTCAAAGTATCGCAAATCACATGAATCCATCCTCCAATACAACATAATACGCATGAATCCGTCCTCAAATGCACAAAATTTTGCGTTTCCCGCGAGTTATCAACGTTTTTTCTGAGTCTCGTTGAGAAATTTTTGATCCTGTAAATCTGCTCAGAAGCAAGATTTTGCTTCAAAAATGCGTTATATGACAGAATCTGGCACCAAATACAGCATATTTCGTGTTTTTAGAGTGCTATTTGCATTTTTACAAACTTCGGCATGAGTCGAAATCACGCTTTTCCGCGCAGATTTTCACAATCAAAAAGTTCATATTCCTATTCAGGACCTCATAATATGTATGAATCTATCGACAAAAACATCGTATCTCGTGTTTTCAAAGCGCTATCTGCAGTTATATGAAGTTTGGAATAAGTCAAAATTACCACATTCTGTGCAGTTTCAAAGTATCGCAAATCACATAAATCTATCACATACAACAAAATTCGCATGATTCCTTCCCCGAATGCACAAGATTTTGCGTTTCCAGCGAGTTATCAGCGTTTTTTCCAAGTCTCGTTGAAAAGTTTTTAATCCTGTTAATCTGCTCAGAAGCAAGATTTTGCTTCAAAAATGCGTTTATATGACAGAGTCTTGCACTAAATACATAATTTTTCGTGTTTTCAGAGTTCTATTCGCAATTCTATAAACCTTGGAATAAGTCGAAATCACGCTTTTCCGCGCAGATTTTCACAATCAAAAAGTTCATATTGCTATTCAGGACCTCATAATATGTATGAATGTATCGACAAATACATCGTATCTCGTGTTTCACAGAGCGCTATCTGCAGTTATATGAAGTTTGGAATAAGTCAAAATTACCGCATTCTGAGCAGTTCCAAAGTATCGCAAATCATATAAATCTATCCAATACAACATGATACGTATGAATCCGTCCTCAAATGCACAAAATTTCACGTTTCCAGCGAGTTATCAGCAATTTTCTGAGTCTCGTTGAGAAATTTTTGATCCTGTGAATCTGCTCAGGAGCATGATTTTGCTCCAAAAATGCGTTATATGGCAGAATCTAGCACCAAATACATCATATTTCGTGTTTTTAGAGTGATATTTGCAGTTTTACAAACTTTGGAATAAGTCAAAATCACGCATTTTTGCGCAGATTCTCACACTCAAATAGTTCATATTTCTATTCGAGACCTCATGATATGTATGAATCCATTGACAGAAATATCGTATCTCGTGTTTTCAGAGCGCTATCTGCAGTTATATGAAGCTTGAAATAAGTCAAAGTTACCACATTCTGAGCAGTTTCAAAGTATCGCGAATCACATGAATCTATCCAATACAACATAATACGCATGAATCCGTCCTCAAATGCACAACATTTTGCGTTTCCAGCGAGTTATCAGCGTTTTTCCTGAGTCTCGTTGAGAAATTTTTTATTCTGTAAATCTGCTCAGAATCAAGATTTTGCTTCAAAAATGCGTTATATGGCAGAATCTTGCACCAAATACATCATTTTTTCGTGTTTTTAGAGTGCTATTTGATGTTTCACAAACTTTGGAATGAGTCGAAATCACGCTACTCCGCGCAGATTTTCACAATCAAAAAAATCATATTTCTATTCAAGACCTTATAATATGTATGAATCCATCGACAAAAACATTGTATCTGCGTGTTTTCAGAGCGCTATCTGCAGTTATATGAAGTTTGAAATAAGTCAAAATTACCACATTCTGAGCGGTTTTAAAGTATCGCAAAAACACATAAATCTATCCAATACAACATAATACGTATGAATCAGTCCTCAAAATACACAAAATTTTGCGTTTTCAGCGAGTTATCAGCGGTTTCTCCGAGTCTCGTTGAGAAATTTTTGATCCTGTACATCTGCTCAGAAGCAAGATTTTGCTTCAAAAATGCGTTATATGGCAGAATCTAGCATCAAATTACATCATATTTCGTGTTTTTAGAGTGCTATTTGCAGTTTTTAAAATCTTTGAGATGAGTCAAAATCACGCTTTCCCGCGCAGATTTCCACAATCAAAGAGTTCATATTCCTATTCAGGACCTCATAATATGTATGAATCTATCGACAAGAAAATCGTATCTCGTGTTTTCAGAGCGCTATCTGCGGTCATATGGAGTTTGAAAATAAGTCTTTATTACCACATTCTGAGCAGTTTCAAAGTATTGCAAATCACATGAATCTATCCAATACAACATAATACGCATGGATCCGTCCTTAAATGCTCGAAATTTTGCGTTCCTAGCAAGTTATCAGCGTTATTTATGAGTCTCGTTTGAAAAATTTTTGATCCTGTAAATCTGCTCAGAAGCAAGATTTTGCTCCAAAAATGCATTATATGGCAGAATCTAGCACCAAATGAGTCTAAATCATGCTCCTCCGCGCAGACTTTCACAACTAGAAAGTTCATATTCCTGTTTAAGACCTCATAATTTGTATGAATCTATCGATGAAAACATCGTATCTCGTGTTTTCAGAGCGCTATCTGCAGTTATATGAAATTTGAAATAAGTTAAAATTACCACACTCTGAGCAGTTTCAAAGTATCAGCAAATCACATGAATCTATCCTTTACAGCATAATACGCATGGATCCGTCCTCGAATGCACAAATTTCCTCGTTTTCAGTGAGTGATCAGCGTTTTTTTCTGAGTCTCGTTGAGAAATTTTTGATCCTGTTAATCTGCTCAGAAGCAAGATTTTGCCTCAGAAATGCGTTTTATGGCAGAATCTAGCACCAAATACATCAAATTTCGTGTTTTTAGAGTGCTATTTGCAGTTTTCCAATTTTGGAATAAGTCAAGATCACGTCTTTCGCGAAGATTTTCACAATCAAAAAGTTCATATTCCTATTCGGGACCTCATGATATGTATGAATCTATCGACAAAAATATCTTATCTTGTGTTCTCGAGCGCTATCTGCAGTTATATGAAGTTTAAAAAAAGTCAAAATTACCAAATTCTGAGCAGTTTCAAAGTATAGCAAATGACATAAATGTATCCAATACGACATAATACGCATGAATCCGTCCTCAAATGAAGAAAATTTCGCGTTTTTAGCGAGTTATCAGCGTTTTTTCTGAGTCTCGTTGAGAAATTTTTGATAATGTAAATCTGCTCAGAAGCAAGATTTTGCTTCAAAAATGCGTTGTATGGCAGAATCTAGCACCAAATACATCATTACCCGTGTTTTTTAGAGTGCTATTTGCAGTTCTACTAACTTTGGAATAAGTCAAAATCACGCTTTTCCGCGCAGATTTTCCATGATCAAAAAGTTCCTATTCCCATTCAGGACCTTATAATATGTATTAATCTATCAACAAAAACATCGTATCCCGTGTTTCCAGAGCGCTATCTGCAGTTATATGAAGCTTGAAATAAGTCAGAATTACCACATTCTGAGCAGTTTTAAAGTATCGCAAATCACATAAATCTATCCAATACAACATAATACGCATGTAGCCGTCCTCAAATGCAACAAAAATTTTGCGTTTTCAGCGAGTGATCAGCGTTTTTTCTGAATCTCGTTGAGAGAATTTTGATTCTGTAGATCTGCTCAGAAGCAAGATTTTGCTACAAAAATGCGTTATATGGCAGAATCTAGCACCAAATACATCATATTTTCGTGTTTATCAGAGTTATATTTGCAGTTTTACAAACTTTGAAATAAGTCGGAATCACGCATTCCCGCCCAGATTTTCACACTCAAATTATTCATATTTCTATTCAGGACCACATAATATGTATGAATCTATCGACAAAAACATCGTATCTCGTGTTTTCCAGAGGCGCTATCTGCAGTTATATGAAGTATGAAATAAGTCAAAATTACCACATTCTGAGCAATTTCAAAGTATCGCAAATCACATAAATCTATCCAATACAACATAATACGCATGAATCCGTCCTCAAATGCATAGAATTTTGCGTTTCCAGCAAGTTATCAGCGTTTTTCCTGAGTCTCGTTGAGAAATTTTCTGATCCTGTAAATCTGCTCAGAAGCAAGATTTTCCTTCAAAAATGCGTTATATGGCAGAATGTGGCATCAAATACATCATATTTCGTGTTTTTTGAGTGCTAGTTTCACAAACTTTGGAATAAGTCGATATCACGCTTTTCCGCGCAGATTCTCACAATCAAAAAGTTCATATTCCTAATCAGGACCTTATAATATGTATGAATCTATCAACAAATACATCGTATGTCGTGTTTTCAAAGCGCTATCTGCACTTAAATGAAGTTTGAAATAAGTCAAAAATTACCACATTCTGAGCAGTTTCAAAGTATCGCGAATCACATAAATCTATCCAATACAACATGATACGCATGGATCCGTCCTCAAATGCACAAAATTTTGCGTTTCCAGCGAGTTATCAGCGTTTTTTCTGAGTCTCGTTGAGAAATTTTTGATCCTGTAAATCTGCTTGTAAGCAGGATTTTGCTTCAAAAATGCGTTATATGGCAGAATCTAGCACCAAATACATCATATTTCATGTTTTTAGAGTGTTATTTGCAGTTTTACAAACTTTGGAATAAGTATAAATCACGCTTTTCCGCGCAGATTTTTACAATCAAAAAGTTCATATTCCTATTCAGGACCTCATAATATGTATAAATCTTTCGACAAAAAACATCGTATCTTGTGTTTTCAGAGCGCTATCTGCAGTTATATGGAGTTTGAAATAAGTCAAAATTACCACATTCTGAGCAGTTTCAAAGTATCGCAAATCACATGAATCTATCAATACAACATAATACGCATGGATCCGTCCTTAAATGCACAAAATTTTTCGTTTCCAGCGAGTTATCAACGTTTTTTCTGAGTCTCGTTGAGAAATTTTTGATCCTGTAAATCTGCTCAGAAAGCAAGATTTTGCTTCAAAAATGCGTTATATGGCAAAATCTAGCACCAAATACATCATATGTCGTGTTTTTAGAGTGCTATTGGCACTTTTACAAACTTTGGAATAAGTCGAAATCACCGCTTTTCCGTGCAGATTTTCACAATCAAAAAGTTTTAAATTCCTATTCAGGACCTCATAATATGTACAAAACCATCGACAAAAACATCGTATCTCGTGTTTCCAGAGCGCTATCTGCAGTTATATGAAGTTTGAAATAAGTCCAAACTACCACATTCTGAGCAGTTTCAAAGTATCGCAAATCACATGAATCCATCCTCCAATACAACATAATACGCATGAATCCGTCCTCAAATGCACAAAATTTTGCGTTTCCCGCGAGTTATCAACGTTTTCTCTGAGTCTCGTTGAGAAATTTTTGATCCTGTAAATCTGCTCAGAAGCAAGATTTTGCTTCAAAAATGCGTTATATGCAGAATCTGGCACCAAATACAGCATCTTTCGTGTTTTTAGAGAGTGCTATTGCATTTTTACAAACTTCGGCATGAGTCGAAAATCACGCTTTTCGCGCAGATTTTCACAATCAAAAAGTTCATATTCCTATTCAGGACCTCATAATATGTATGAATCTATCGACAGACACATCGTATCTCGTGTATTCAGAGCGCTATCTGCAGTTATATGAAGTTTGAAATGAGTCAAAACTACCAATTTCTGAGCAGTTTCAAAGTATCGCAAATCACATAAATCTATACAATACAACATAATACGCATTAATCCGTCCCCCAAATGCACAAAATTCTGCGTCTCCAGCGGGTTATCAGCGTTTTTTCTGAGTCTCGTTTGAGATATTTTTGATCCTGTAAATCTGCTCAGAGCAAAATTTTGCTTCAAAAATGCGTTCTATGGCAGAATCTAGCACCAAATACATCAGGTTCCGTGTTTTTAAAGTGCTAGTTGCAGTTTTACAAACTTTGGAATAAGTCGAAATCACGCTTTTCCGCGCAGATTTTCACAATCAAAAAGTTTATATTCCTATTCAGGACCTCATAATATGTATGAATCAATCGGCAATAAACATTGTATCTTGTGTTTTCAGAGCGCTATCTGCAGTTATATGAAGTTTAAAAATAAGTCAAAATTACCACATTCTGAGCAGTTTCAAAGTATCGCAAATCACATAAATCTATCCAATACAACATGATACGCATAAATCCATCCTCAAAATGCACAAAATTCTGCGTTTCCAGCGAGTTATCAGCGTTTTTTTCCAAGTCTCGTTGAGGAATTTCAGATCTTGTAAATCTGCTCAGAAGCAAGATTTTGCTTCAAAAATGCGTTATATGGCAGAATCTAGCACCAGATACATCATATTTCGTGTTTTTAGAGTGCTATTTGCAGTTTTACAGACTCTGGAATAAGTCGAAATCACGCTTTTCCGCGCAGATTTTCACAATCAAAAAGTTTATGTTCCTATTCAGGACCTCATACTATGTATGAATCTATCGACTAAAATATCGTATCTCGTGTTTTCAGAGCGCTATCTGCAGTTATATGAAGTTTGAAATAAGTCAGAATTACCACATTCTAAGCAGTTTAAAGTATCGCAAATAAAATGAATCTATCCAATACAACATGATACGCATGAATCCGTCCTCAAATGCACAAAATTTTGCGTTTCTAGCGAGCTATCAGCGTTTTTTCTGAGCCTTGTTGAGTCATTTTTGATCCTGTAAATCTGCTCAGAAGCAAGATTCTGCTCCAAGAATGCGTTATACGGCAGAATCTAGCACCAATACATCATATTTCGTGTTTTTAGAGTGCTATTTGCAGTTTCACAAACTTTGGAATAAGTCAAAATCACGCTTTTCCGCGCAGATCTTCACAATCAAAAAGTTCATATTCCTATTGAGGACCTCATAATATGTATGAATCTATCCACAAAAACATCGTATCTCCTGTTTTCAGAGCGCTATCTGCAGTTATATGAAGTTTGAAATGAGTCAAAATTACCACATTCTGAGCAGTTTCAAAATATCGCAAATCACATAAATCTATCCAATACAACATAATACGCATGAATCGGTCCTCAAATGCACAAAATTTTGCGTTCCCAGCGAGTTATCAGCGTTTTTTTTTGAGTCTCGTTGAGGAATTTTTGATCCTGTAAATCTGCTCAGAAGCAAGATTCCTGCTTCAAAAAATAGATTATATGGCAGATTCTAGCATCAAATAAATCATATTTCGTGTTTTTAGAGTGATATTTGCAGTTTTACAAATTTTGGAATAAGTCGAAATCACGCTTTTCCGCGCAGATTTTCATAATCAGAAAGTTCATATTCCTATTCAGGACCTCATAATATGTATGAATCTATCGACAAAAACATCGTATCTTGTGTTTTCAGAGCGCTATCTGCAGTTGTATGAAGTTTGAAATAAGTCAGAACTACCACATTCTGAGCAGCTTTAAAGTATCGCAAATCACATAAATCTATACAATACAACATAATACGCATCAATTAGTCCTCAAATGCACAAAATTTTGCGTTTCCATCGAGTTATCAGCGTGTTTTCTGAGTCTTGTTGAGATATTTTTGATCCTGTAAATCTGCCCAGAAGCAAGATTTTGCTTCAAAAATGCGTTATATGGCAGAATCAAGCATCAAGTACATTATATTTCGTGTTCTTAGAGTGCTATTTGCAGTTTTACAAACTTTGGAGTAAGTCGAAATCACGCTTTCCGCGCAGATTTTCACAATCAAAAAGTTCATATTTCTATTCAGGATCTCATGATATGTACGAATCTATCGACGAAAACATCTTAGCTCGTGTTCTCAGAGCGCTATCCGCAGTTATATGAAGTTTGAAATAAGTCAAAATTACCACATTCTGAGCAGTTTCAAAGTATCGCAAATCACATAAATCTATCCAATACAACATAATACGCATGAATCCGTCCTTAAATGCACAAAATTCCTGCGTTTCCAGCGAGTTATCAGCGATTTTTTTGAGTCTCGTTGAGAAATTTTTGATCCTGTTAATCTGCCCAGAAGCAAGATTTTGCTTCAAAAATGCGTTATATGGCAGAATCTAGCACCAAATACATCATATTTCGTGTTTTTAGAGTGCTATTTGCAGTTCTACTAACTTTGGAATAAGTCGAAATCACGCTTTTCCGCGCAGATTTTCACAATCAAAAAGTTCATATTCCTATTCAGGACCTCATAATATGTATGAATCTATCGACAAAAACATCGCATCTCGTGTTCACAGAGCACCATCTGCAGTTATATGAAGTTCGAAATAAGTCAGAATTACCCCATTCTGAGCAGTTTGAAGTATCGCAAATCACAGAAATCTATCCAGAACAACATAATACGCATGAAAATCGTCCTCAAATGCACAAAATTTTGCGTTTCCAGCGTGTTATCAGCGTTTTTTCTAAGTGTCGTTGAGAAATTTTTGATCCTGTTAATCTGCCCAGAAGCAAGATTTTGCTTCAAAAATGCGTTATATGGCAGAATCTAGCACCAATACATAATATTTCGTGTTTTTAGAGTGCAATTGCAGTTTCACAAACTTTGGAGTAAGTCGAAATCACGCTTTTCCGCGCAGATTTTCACTATCAAAAAAGTTCATATTCCTATTCAGGACCTCATGATATGTACGAATCTATCGACGAAAACATCGTATCTCGTGTTCTCAGAGCGCTATCCGCAGTTATATGAAGTTTGAAATAAGTCAAAATTACCACATTCTAAGCAGTTTCAAGTATCGCCAAATCACCATAAATCTATCCAATACAACATAATACGCATGAATCCGTCCTCAAATGCACAAAATTCTGCGTTTCCAGCGAGTTATCAGCGATTTTTCTGAGTCTCGTTGAGAAATTTTTGATCCTGTAAATCTGCTCAGAAGCAAGATTTTGCTTCAAAAATGCGTTATATGGCAGAATCTAGCACCAAATACATCATATTCGTGTTTTTAGAGTGCTATTTGCAGTTTTCAAACTCTGGAATAAGTCGAAATCACGCTTTTTCCGCGCAGATTTTCACAATCAAAAAAGTTCATATTCCTATTCAGGACCTCATAATATGTATGAATCTATCGACAAAAACATCGCATCTCGTGTTTACAGAGCACCATCTGCAGTTATATGAAGTTCGAAATAAGTCAAAATTACCACTTCTGAGCAGTTTCAAAGTATCGCAAATCACATAAATCTATCCAATACAACATAATACGCACTGAATCCGTCCTCAAATGCACAAAATTTTGCGTTTCCAGCGAGTTATCAGCGTTTTTTCTGGGTCTCGTTGAGAAATTTTTGATCCCGTAAATCTGCTCAGAAGCAAGATTTTGCTTCAAGAATGCGTTATGTGGCAAAATCTAGCACCAAATACATCATATATCGTGTTTTTGCAGTTTAACAAACTTTGGAGTAAGTCGAAATCACGTTTTTTCTGAGTCTCGTGAGAAATTTTTGATCCTGTAAATCTGCTTAGAAGCAAGATTTTGCTTCAAAAAATACGTTATACTGCAGAATCTAGCACCAAATACATCATATTTCTTGTTTTTAGAGTGCTACTTGCAGCTTTACAAACTCTGGAATAAGTCGAAATCACGCTATTCCGCGCAGATTTTCACAATCAAAAAGTTCATATTCCTATTCAGGACCTCATGATATGTATGCATCTATCAACAAAAACATCGTATCTTGTGTTTGCAGAGTGCTATCTGCAGTTATATGAAGTTTGAAATGAGTCAAAATTATCACATTCTGAGCAGTTTCAAAGTATCGCAAATTACATAAATCTATCCAATACAACATAATACGCATGAATCCGTCCTCAAATGCACAAAATTTTGCGTTCTCCAGCGAGTTATCAGCGTTTTTTCTGGGTCTCTTTGAGAAATTTTTGATCCGTAAATCTGCTCAGAAGCAAGATTTTGCTTCAAGAATGCGTTATGTGGCAAAATCTAGCACCAATACATCATATATCGTGTTTTTGCAGTTTAACAAACTTTGGAGTAAGTCGAAATCACGTTTTTTCTGAGTCTCGTTGAGAAATTTTGATCCTGTAGATCAGCTCAGAAGCAACATTTTGCTTCAAAAATGCGTTATATGGCAGAATCTAGCACAGATACATCATATTTCGTGTTTTCGGAGTGCTATCTGCAGTTTACAAACTTTGGAATAACTCGAAATTCCGCTCTTCTCCGCGCCGATTTTCACAATCCAAAAGTTCATATTCCTATTCAGGACCTCATGATATGTATGAATCTATCGACAAAAACATCCGTTTCTCGTGTTTTCAGAGCGCTATCTGCAGTGATATGAAGTTTAAAATAAGTCGAAATTACCACATTCTGAGCAGTTTCAGAGTATCGCAAATCACATAAATCTATCCAATTCAACATAATACGCATGAATCCGTCACAAATGCACAAAATTTTGCGTTTCCAGCGAGTTATCAGCGTTTTTTTCCGAGTCTCGTTGAGAAATTTTAGATCCTGTAAAATCTGCTCAGAGCAAAATTTTGCTTCAAAATGCGTTCTATGGCAGAATCTAGCAGCAAATACATCATGTAACCGTGTTTTAGAGTGCTAGTTGCAGTTTTACAAACTTTGGAATAAGTCGAAATCACGCTTTTCTGCGCAGATTTTCACAATCAGAATGTTCATATTCCTATTCAGGACCTCATAATATGTATGAATCAATCGGCAATAACATCGTATCTTGTGTTTTCAGAGCGCTATCTGCAGTTATATGAAGTTTGAAATAAGTCAAAATTACCACATTCTGAGCACTTTCAAAGTATCGCAAATCACATAAATCTATCCAATACAAACATAATACGCATGGAATTGTCCTCAAAAGAACAAAATTTTGCGTTTCCAGCGAGCTATCAGCGTTTTTTTCTGAGTCTTGTTAAGTCATTTTTGATCCTGTGAATCTGCTCAGAAGCAGGATTTTTCTCCAAAAATGCGTTATATGGCAGAATCTAGCACCAAATACATCATATTCTGTGTTTTTAGAGTGCTATTTGCAGTTTTACAAACTTTGGAATAAGTCGAAATCACGCTTCTCCGCGCAGATTTTCACAATCAAAATGTTCATATTCCTATTCAAGACCTCATAATATGTATAAATCTATCGACACCAAACATCGTATCTCGTGTTTTCAGAGCGCTATCTGCAGATATATGAAGTTTGAAATAAGTCAAAATTACCACATTCTGAGCAGTGTCAAAGTATCGCAAATCACATGAATTTATCCAATACAACATAATACGCATGAATCCGTACTCAAATGCACAAGATTTTGCGTTTCCAGCGAGATATCAGCGTTTTTTCTGAGTCTCGTTGAGCAATTTCTGATCCTGTAAACCTGCTCAGAAGCAAGATTTTGCTTCAAATATGCGTTATATGGCAGAATCTTGCACCAAATACATCATTATTTCGTGCTTTCAGAGTTCTATTTTCAGATTCACAAACATTGGAATAAGTCGAAATCACGCTTCTCCGCGCCAGATTTCCACAATCAAGGAAGTCATATTCCCATTCAGAACCTCATAATATGTATGAATCTATCGACAAAAACATCATATCTCGTATTTCCAGAGCGCTATCTGCAGTTATATGAAGTTTGAAATAAGTCAAAATTAACCACATTCTGGGCAGTTTCAAAGTTTTGAAAATCACATAAGTCTATCCAATTCAACATAATACGCATGAATCCGTCCTCATAATGCACAAAATTTTGCGTTTCCAGCGGGCTATCAGCGTTTTTTCTGAGTCTCGTTGAGAAATTTCTGATCCTGTAAATCTGCTCAGAAAGCAAGATTATAGCTCCAAATATGCGTTATATGGCAGAATCTTGCACCAAATACATCATATTTCGTGCTTTCAGAGTTCCATTTTTAGATTTACAAACTTTGGAATAAGTCGAAATCACGCTTTTTCCGCGCAAATTTATACAATCAAAAGTTCATATTCCTATTCAGGACTTCATAATATGTATGAATCTATCGACAAAAACATCGTATCGCGTGTTTGCAGAGCGCTATCTGCAGTTATATGAAGTTTGAAATGAGTCAAAAATTATCACATTCTGAGCAGTTTCAAAGTATCGCAAATGACATAAATCTATCCAATACAACATAATACGCATGAATCCGTCCTCAAATGCACAAAAATTTTGCGTTCTCCAGCGAGATATCAGCGTTTTTTCCTGGGTCTCGTTGAGAAATTTTTGATCCCGTAGATCTGCTCAGAAGCAAGATTTTGCTTCAAGAATGCGTTATGTGGCAAAATCTAGCACCAAATACATCATATATCGTGTTTTTGCAGTTTAACAAACTTTGGAGTAAGTCGAAATCACGTTTTTTTCTGAGTCTCGTTGAGAAAATTTCTGATCCCTGTAAATCTGCTTAGAAGCAAGATTTTGCTTCAAAAATGCGTTATACTGCAGAATCTAGCACCAAATACATCATATTTCTTGTTTTTAGAGTGCTACTTGCAGCTTTACAAACTTTGGGATAAGTCGAAATCACGCTTTTCCGCGCAGATTTTCCACAATCAAAAAGTTCATATTCCTATTCAGGACCTCATAATATGTATGAATCGATTGGCAATAACATCGTATCTCGTGTTCTCAGAGCGCTATCTGCAGTTATATGAAGTTAGAAATAAGTCAAAATTACCACATTCTGAGCAGTTTTAAAGTATCGCAAATCACATAAATCTATCCAATTCAAACATAATACGCATTAAATCGTTCTCAAATGCACAAAATTTTGCGTTTCCAGCGAGTTATCAGCGTTTTTTCTGAGTCTCGATGAGAAATTTTTGATCCTGTAAATCTGCTCAGAAGCAAGATTTTGCTTCAAAAAGGCGTTACATGCAGAATCTAGCACCAAATACATCATATTTTGTGTTTTTAGAGTGCTATTAGTAGTTTTAAAAACTCTGGAATAAGTCGAAATCACGCTATTCCGCGCAGATTTTCACAATCAAAAAGTTCATATTCCTATTCAGGACCTCATGATATGTATGCATCTATCGACAAAAACATCGTATCTCGTGTTTGCAGAGTGCTATCTGCAGTTATATGAAGTTTGAAATAAGTCAAAACTACCATATTCTAAGCAGTTTCAAAGTATCGCAAATCACATAAATCTATCCAGAACAACATAATACGCATGAAATCGTCCTCAAATGCACAAAATTTTGCGTTTCCAGCGTGTTATCAGCGTTTTTTTCCGAGTCTCGTTGAGGAATTTTTGATCCTGTAAATCTGCTCAGAAGCAAGATTTTGCTTCAAAAATGCGTAATATGGCAGGATCAAGCATCAAATACATTATATTTCGTGTTTTTAGATTGCTATTTGCAGTTTCACAAACTTTGGAGTGAGTCGAAATCACGCTATTCCGCGCAGATTTTCACAATCAGAAAGCTCATATTCCTATTCAGGATCTCATGATATGTACGAATCTATCGACAAAAACATCGTATCTCGTGTTTTCAGAGCGCTATCTGCAGTTATATGAAGTTTGAAATAAGTCAAAATTACCACATTCTCAGCAGTTTCAAAGTATCGCAAATCACATAAATCTATCCAATACAACATAATACGCATGAATCCGTCCCCAAATGCACAAAATTTTGCGTTTCCAGCGAGTTATCTGCGTTTTTTCTGAGTCTCGTTGAGAAATTTTTGATTCTGTAAATCTGCTCAGAAGCAAGATTTTGCTTTAGAAATGCGTTTATATGGCAGAATCTAGCACCAAATACATCATATATTGTGGTTTTTAGAGTGCTATTTGCAGTTTTACAAACTTCAGTCCCGTTGAGGAATTTTTTATTCTGTAAATTTGCTCAGAAGCAAGATTTTGCTTCAGAAATGCGTTATATGGGGAAATCTAGCACCAATCACATCATATTCCGTGTTTTAAGAGTGCTATTTGCAGTTTTACAAACTTGGAATAAGTCGAAATCACGCTTTTCCGCGCAGATTTTCACAATCAAAAAGTCCATATTCCTATTCATTACCTCATAATATGTATGAATCCATCAACAAAAACATCATCTCTCGTGTTTTGTAGAGCGCTATCTGCAGTTATATGAAGTTTGAAATAAGTCAAAATTACCATATTCTGAGCAGTTTCAAAGTATCGCAAATCACAAATCTATCCAATACAACATAATACGCATGAATCCGTCCTCAAATGCACAAATTTCTGCATTTCCAGCGGGTTATCAGCGATTTTTCTGAGTCCCGTTGAGAAATTTTCCATTCTGTAAATCTGCTCAGAAGCAAGATTTTGCTTCAGAAATGCATTATATGGGGAATCTAGCACCAAATACAGCATATTTTGTGTTTTTTAGAGTGCTATTTGCACTTTTACAAACTTTGGAATAAGTCGATATCACGCTTTTCCGCGCAGATTTTCACCATCAAAAAGTTCATATTCCTATCCAGGACCTCATCAATTGTATGAATCCATCGACAAAAACATCATATCTCGTGTCTTCAGAGCGCTATCTGCAGTTATATGAAGTTTGAAATAAGTCAAATTTACCACATTCTCAGCGGTTTCAGAGTATCGCAAATCACATAAATCTATCCAATACTACATAATACGCATGAATCCGTCCTCCAATGCACAAAATATTGCGTTTCCAGCGAGTTATCAGCGTTTTTTCTGAGTCTCGTTGAGAAATTTTTGATTCTGTAAATCTGCTCGGAAGCGAGATTTTGCTTTAGAAATGCGTTATATGGCAGAATCTAGCACCAAATACATCATATATTGTGTTTTTAGAGTGCTATTTGCAGTTTTACAAACTTCAGTCCCGTTGAGGAATTTTTTATTCTGTAAATTTGCTCAGAAGCAAGATTTTGCTTCAGAAATGCGTTATATGGGAAAATCTAGCACCAAATACATCATATTTTGTGTTTTTAGAGTGCTATCTGCACTTTTACAAACTGTGGAATAAGTCGATATCACGCTTTTTCGCGCAGATTTTCACCATCAAAAAGTTCATATTCCTATTCAGGACCTCATAATATGTATGAATTCATCAACAAAAAACATCATATCTCGTGTTTTCAGAGCGCTATCTGCAGTTATATGAAGTTTGAAATAAGTCAAAATTACCACATTCTGAGCAGTTTCAAAGTATCGCAATCACATAAATCTATCCAATACAACATAATACGCATGAATCCGTCCTCAAATGCACAAAATTCTGCGTTTCCAGCGAGTTGTCAGCGTTTCTTCTGAGTCTCGTTGAGAAATTTTTGATCCTGTAAATCTGCTCAGAAGCAAGATTTTGCTTTAGAAATGCGTTATATGGCAGAATCTAGCACCAAATACATCATAATTTGTGTTTTTAGAGTGCTATTTGCAGTTTTACAAACTTCGGAATTAGTCGAAATCACTCTTTTCCGCGCAGATTCTCACAATCAAAAGTTCATATTCCTATTCAGGACCTCATGATATGTATGAATCCATCAACAAAAACATCATATCTCGTGTTTTCAGAGCGCTATCTGCAGTTATATGAAAGTTTGAAATAAGTCATAATTACCACATTCTGAGCAGTTTCAAAATATCGCAAATCACATAAATCTATCCAATACAACATAATACGCATGAATCCGTCCTCAATGCACAAAATCTCGTTGAGTAATTTTTGATCCTGTAGATCAGCTCAGAAGCAACATTTTGCTTCAAAAATGCGTTATATGGCAGAATCTAGCACCAAATACATCATATTTCGTGTTTTCGGAGTGCTATCTGCAGTTTTACAAACTTTGGAATAACTCGAAAACCCGCTCTTCCGCGCAGATTTTCACAATCAAAAAGTTCATATTCCTATTCAGGACCTCATGATATGTATGTAATCTATCGACAAAAACATCGTTTCTCGTGTTTTCAGAGCGCTATCTGCAGTGATATGAAGTTTGAAATAAGTCGAAATTACCACATTCTGAGCAGTTTCAAAGTATCGCAAATCACATAAATCTATCCAATTCAACATAATACGCATGAATCCGTCCTCAAATGCACAAAATTTCGCGTTTCCAGCGAGTTATCAGCGTTTTTTTCCGAGTCTTGTTGAGAAATTTTAGATCCTGTAAATCTGCTCAGAAGCAAGATTTTGCTTCATAAATGCATTATATGGCAGAATCTAGCACCAAATACATCATATTTCGTGTTTTTAGAGTGCTATTCAAAGTTTTACAAACTCTGGAATAAGTCGAAATCACGCTTTTCCGCGCAGATTTTCACAATCAGAAAGTTCATATTCCTATTTAGGACCTCATAATATGTATAAAATCTATCGACAAAAACATCGTATCTCGTTTTTTCAGAGCGCTATCTGCAGTTATATGAAGTTTGAAATAAGTCAAAATTACCACATTTTGAGCTGTTCCAAAGTATCGCAAATCACGTAAATCTATCCAATACAACATAATACGCATGAATCCGTTCTCAATGCACAAAACTTTGCGCTTCCAGCGAGTTATCAGCGTTTTTTCTGAGTCTCGTTGAGAAATTTTTGATCCTGTAAATCTGCTCAGAAGCTAGATTTTGCTCCAGAAATGCGTTATATGGCAGAATCTAGCACCAATACATCATATTTAGTGTTTTTAGAGTGCTATTTGCAGTTTCACAAACTTTGGGAATAAGTCGAAATCACGCTTTCCGCGCAGATTTTCACAATCAAAAAATTCATATTCCTATTCAGGACCTCATAATATGTATGAATCTAATCCACAAGAACATCGTATCTCGTGTGTTCAAAGCGCTATCTGCAGTTATATGAAGTTTGAAATGGGTCAAAATTACCACATTCTGAGCAGTTTCAAAGTATCGCAAATCACATAAATCTATCCAATACAACATAATACGCCTGAATCCGTCCTCAAATGCACAAAATTTTGCGTTTCCAGCGAGTTATCAGCGTTTTTCTCCGAGTCTCGTTGAGGAATTTTGATCCTGTAAATCTGCTCAGAAGCAAGATTTTGCTTCAAAAAATGCGTAATATGGCAGGATCAAGCATCAAATACATTATATTTCGTGTTTTTAGATTGCTATTTGCAGTTTTACAAGCTTTGGAGTAAGTCGAAATCACGCTATTCCGCGCAGATTTTCACAATCAAAAAGCTCATATTCCTATTCAGGACCTCATGATATGTACGAATCTATCGACAAAAACATCGTATCTCGTGTTTTCAGAGCGCTATTTGCAGTTATATGAAGTTTGAAATAAGTCAAAATTACCGCATTCTGAGCAGTTTCAAAGAATCGCAAATAACATAAATCTATACAATACAACATAATACGCATGAATCCGTCCTCGAATGCACAAAATTTTGCGTTTCCAGCGAGTTATCAGCAATTTTTCTGAGTCTCGTTGAGAAATTTTTGATCCTGTGAATCTGCTCAGAAGCAAGATTTTGCTTCAAAAATGTGTTATATGGCAGAATCTAGCACTAAATACATCATATTTCGTGTTTTTAGAGTGCTATTTGCAGTTTTACAAACCTTGGAATAAGTCGAAATCACGCTTTCCGCGCAGATTGTACAATCAAGAAGTTCATATTCCTACTCAGGACCTCATAATATGTATGAATCTATCGACAAAAACATCGTATCTTGTGTTCTCAGAGCACCATATGCAGTTATATAAAGTTTGAAAAAAGTCAAAATTACCACATTCTGAGCAGTTTGAAGTATCGCGAATCACATGAATCTATCCAATACAACATAATACGCATGAATCTGTCCTCAAGTGCACAAAATTTTGCGTTTCCAGCGGGCTATCAGCGTTTTTCTGAGTCTTGTTGAGTCATTTTTGATCTTGTAAATCCGCTCAGAAGCAAGATTTGGTTCTAAAAATGCGTTATATAGCAGAATCTAGCACCAAATACATCATATTTCGAGTTTTTAGAGTGCTATTTGCAGTTTTACAAACTGTGGGAATAAGTCGAAATCACGCTTTTCCGCGCAGATTTTCACAATCAAAAATCTCATATTCCTATTCAAGACCTCATAATATGTATTAATCTATCGACAAAAACATCGCATCTCGTGTTTTCGGAGCGCTATCTGCAGGAATATGAAGTTTAAAATAAGTCAAAATCACCACATTCTGAGTAGTTTCAAAGTATCGCAAATAACATAAATCTATCCAATACAACATAATACGCATGAACCCGTCCTCAAATGCACAAAATTTTGCGTTTCTAGCGAGTAATCAGCGTCTATTCTGAGTCTCGTTGAGAAATTTTGATCCTGTAAATCTGCTCAGAAGTAAGATTCTGCTTTGAAAATGCGTTATATGGCAGAATCTAGCACAAAATACATCATATTTCGTGTTTTTAGAGTGCTATTTGCAGTTTTACAAACTTGGAATGAGTCGAAATCACGCTTTTCCGCGCCGACTTTAACAATCAGAAAGTTCATATTCCTATTCGGGACCTCATAATATGTATGAATCAATCGAAAAAACATCGTATCTCGTGTTTTCAGAGCGCTATCTGCAGTTGTATGAAGTTTGAAATAAGTCAGAACTACCACATTCTGAGCAGTTTTAAAGTATCGCAAATCACATAAATCTATCCAATACAACATAATACGCATTAATCCGTCCTCAAATGCACAAAATTTGCGTTTCCAGCGAGTTATCAGCGTTTTTTCTGAGTCTCGTTGAGATATTTTTGATCCTGTAAATCTGCTCAGAAGTAAGATTTTGCTTAAAAAATGCGTTATAAGGCAGAATCAAGCATCAAATACATTATACTTCGTGTTTTTTAGAGTGATATTATGCAGTTTACAAACTTTGGAGTAAGTCAAAATCACGCTTTTCCGCGCAGATTTTCACAATCAAAAAGTTTATATTTCTATTCAGGACCTCATGATATGTACGAATCTATCGACAGAAACATCGTATCCCGTGTTTTCAGAGCGTCATCTGCAGTTATATGAAGTTTGAAATAAGTCAAATTTACCACATTCTAAGCAGTTTAAAGTATCGCAAATCAAAATGAATCTATCCAATACAATATAATACGCATGGATCCGTCCTCAAATGCACAAAATTTTGCGCTTCCAGCGAGCTATCAGCGTTTTTTCTGAGCCTTGTTGAGTCATTTTTCATCCTGTAAATCTGCTCAGAAGCAAGATTTTGCTCCAAGAATGCGTTATACGGCAGAATCTTGCACCAATACATCATATTTCGTGTTTTTAGAGTGCTATTTGCAGTTTCACAAACTTTGGAATAAGTCGAAATCACGCTTTTCCGCGCAGATCTTCACAAACAAGAGGCTCATATTCCTATTCAGGACCTCATAATATGTATGAATCTATCCACAAGAACAATCGTATCTCGTGTTTTCAGAGCGCTATCTGCAGTTATATGAAGTTTGAAATGAGTCAAAATTACCACATTCTGAGCAGTTTCAAAGTATCGCAATTCACATAAATCTATCCAATGCAACATAATACGCATGAATCCGTCCTCAAATGCACAAAATTTTGCGTTCTCAGCGAGTTATCAGCGTTTTTCTTGAGTCTCGTTGAGGAATTTTTGATTCTGTAAATCTGCTCAGAAGCAAGATTCTGCTTTAAAAATGAATTATATGACAGAATCTAGCACCAAATAAATCATATTTCGTGTTTTAGAGTGATATTTGCAGTTTTACAAATTATGGAATAAGTCGAAATCACGCTTTTCCGCGCAGATTTTCTGAATCAGAAAAGTTCATATTCCTATTCAGGACCTCAATAATATGTATGAATCTATCGACAAGAACATCGTATCTCGTGTTTTCAAAGCGCTATCTGCAGTTGTATGAAGTTTGAAATAAGTCAGAACTACCACATTCTGAGCAGTTTTAAAGTATCGCAAATCACATAAATCTATCCAATACAACATAATACGCATTTATCCGTCCTCAAATGCACAAGATTCTGCGTTTCCAGCGGGTTATCAGCGGTTTTCCGAGTCTCGTTGAGATATTTTTGATCCTGTAAATCTGCTCAGAAGCAAGATTTTGCTCAAAAATGCGTTATATGGCAGAATCAAGCATCAAATACATCATATTTCGTGTTTTTAGAGTGCTATTTGCAGTTTTACAATCTCTGGAGTAAGTCGAAATCACGCTTTTCCGCGCAGATTTCCACAATCAAAAAGTTTATGTTCATATTCAGGACCTCATGATATGTATGAATCTATCGACAAGAATATCGTATCCCGTGTTTTCAGAGCGCTATCTACAGTTATATGAAATTTGAAATAAGTCAAAATTATCACATTCCGAGCAGTTTGAAGTATCGCAAATCAAAGAATCTATCTAATACAACATAATACGCATGAATCCGTCCTCAAATGCACAAAATTCTGCATTTCCAGCGAGCTATCAGCGTTTTTTCTGAGCCTTGTTGAGTCATTTTTGATCCTGTAAATCTGCTCAAAAGCAAGATTTTGCTTCAAAAATGCGTTATATGGCAGAATCTAGCACCAATACATCATATTTAGTGTTTTTAGAGTGCTATTTGCAGTTTCACAAACTTTGGAATAAGTCAAAATCACGCTTTTCCGCGCAGATTTTCACAATCAAAAAATTTATATTCCTATTCAGGACCTCATTATATGTATGAATCTATCCACAAGAACATCGTATCTCGTGTTTTCAAAGCGCTATCTGCAGTTATATGAAGTTTGAGATGGGTCAAAATTACCACATTCTGCGAGCAGTTTCAAAGTATCGCAAATCACATAAATCTATCCAATACAACATAATACGCATGAATCCGTCCTCAAATGCACAAAATTTTGCGTTCCCAGCGAGCTATCAGCGTTTTTTTTTGAGTCTCGTTTAGGATTTTTGATCCTGTAAATCTGCTCAGAAGCAAGATTTTGCTTCAAATATGCGTTATATGGCAGAATCAAGCATCAAATACATCATATTTTGTGTTTTTAGAGTGCTATTTGCAGTTTTACAAACTTTGGAATAGGTCGAAATCACGCTTTTCCGCGCAGATTTTCACAATCAAAAAGTTCATATTCCTATCCAGGACCTCATGATATGTACGAACCTATCGACGAAAACATCGTATCTCGTGTTTTCAGAGCGCTATCCGCAGTCATATGAAGTTTGAAATAAGTCAAAAATTACCACATTCTGAGCAGTTCAAAGTACCGCAAATCACATAAATCTATCCAATACTACATAATACGCATGAATCCGTCCTCAATTGCACAAAATTTCGCGTTTCCAGCGAGTTGTCAGCGATTTTTCTGAGTCTCGTTGAGAAATTTTTGATCCTGTAAATCTGCTCAGAAGCAAGATTTTGCTTCAAAAATGCGTTATATGGCAGAATCTAGCACTAAATACATCATATTCCGTGTTTTTAGAGTGCTATTTGCAGTTCTACAAACCTTGGAATAAGTCGAAATCACGCTTTTCCGCGCAGATTTTCACAATCAAGAAGTTCATATTCCTTTTCAGGACCTCATAATATATATTAATCCATCGACAAAACATCGTATCTCATGTTTTCAGAGCGCTATCTGCAGTCATATGAAGTTTGAAATAAGTCAAAATTACCACATTCTGAGCAGTTAAAAGTATCGCAAATCACATGAATCTATCCAATACAACATAATACGCATGAATCCGTCCTCAAATGCACAAAATTTTGCGTTTCCAGCGAGTTATCAGCGATTTTTCTGAGTCTCGTTGAGAAATTTTTGATCCTGTAAATCTGCTCAGAAGCAAGATTTTGCTTCAAAAATGCGTTATATGGCAGAATCTAGCACCAGATACATCATATTTCGTGTTTTCAGAGTGCTATTTGCAGTTCTACAAACTTTGGAATAAGTCGAAATCCACGCTTTTCCGCGCAGATTTTCCACTAATCAAAAAGTTCATATTCCTATTCAGGACCTCATAATATGTATGAATCTATCGAGAAAAACATCGCATCTCGTGTTTACAGAGCGCCATCTGCAGTTATATGAAGTTCGAAATAAGTCAAAAATTACCACATTCTGAGCAGTTTGAAGTATCGCAAATCACATGAATCTATCCAATACAACATAATACGCATGAATCCGTCCTCAAATGCACAAATTTTGCGTTTCCAGCGAGCTATCAGCGTTCTTTCTGAGTCTTGTTGAGTCATTTTTGATCCTGTTAATCTGCTCAGAAGCAAGATTTTGCTCCAAAATGCGTTATATGGCAGAATCTAGCACCAATACATAATATTTCGTGTTTTAGAGTTCTAATTGCAGTTTACAAACTTGGAATAAGTCGAAATCACGCTTTTCCGCGCGGATTTCACAATCAGAAAGTTCATATTCCTATTCAGGACCTCTCAATATGTATGAATCTATCGATAAAAACATCGTATCTCGTGTTTTCAGAGCGCTATCTGCAGTTATATGAAGTTTGAAATAAGTCAAAATTACCACATTCTGAGCAGTTTGAAAGTATCGCAAAATCACATAAATCTATACAATACAACATAATACGCATGAATCCGTCCTAAAATGCACAAAAATTTTGCGTTTCCAGCGAGTTATCAGCATTTTTTTCCGAGTCTCGTTGAGAAATTTTAGATCCTGTAAATCTGCTCAGAAGAAAGATTTTGCTTCAAAAATGCATTATATGGGCAGAATCTAGCACCAAATACATCATATTCCGTGTTTTCAGAGTGCTATTCGAAGTTTTACAAACTCTGTAATAAGTCGCAATCACGCTTTTCCGCGCAGATTTCCACAATCAGAAAGTTCATATTCCTATTTAGGACCTCATAATATGTATAAATCTATCGACAAAAACATCGTATCTCGTGTTTTCAGAGCGCTATCTGCAGTTATATGAAGTTTGAAATAAGTCAAAATTACAACAGTCTGAACAGTTCCAAAGTATCGCAAATCACATAAATCTATCCAAAACAACAGAATACGCATGAATCCGTCCTTCAAATGCAAAAAATTTTGCGTTTTCAGCGAGTTATCAGCGTTTTTCTGAGTCTCCTTGGGAAATTTTTGATCCTGTAGATCTGCTTAGAAGTAAGATTCTGCTTCAAAAATGCGTTATATGGCCGAATCTAGCACCAAATACATCATATTTTGTGATTTCAGAGTTCTATTTGCAGTTTTACAAACTTTGGAATAAGTCGGAATCACGCTTTTTTCGCGCAGATTTTCACAATCAGAAAGTTCATATTCCTATTTAGGACCTCATAATATGTATAAATCTATCGACAAAAACATCGGATCTCGTGTTTTCAGAGCGCTATCTGCAGTTATATGAAGATTAGAAATAAGTCGAAATTACCACATATTGAGCAGTTCCAAAGTATCGCAAATCACGTAAATCTATCCAATACAACATAATACGCATGAATCCGTCCTCAAATGCACAAAACTTTGCGTTTCCAGCGAGTTATCAGCGTTTTTTCTGAGTCTCGTTGGGAAATTTTTGATCCTGTAAATCTGCTCAGAAGCAAGATTTTGCTTCAAAAATGCGTTATATGGCAGAATCTAGCACCAAATACATCATATTTCGTGTTTCTAAAGTGCTATTTGCAGTTTACAAACTTTGGAATAAGTCGAAATCACGCTTTTCCGCGCAGATTTTCACAATGAAAAAGTTCATGTTCCTATTCAGGATCTCATAATATGTATGAATCTATCGACAAAAATATCGTATCTCGTGTTTTTCAGAGCGATATCTACAGTTATATGAGGTTTGGAATAAGTCAAAATTACCACATTCTGAAAAGTTTAAAGTATCGCAAATCACATGAATCTATCCAATACAACATAATACGGATGAATCCGTCCTCAAATGCACAAAATTTTGCGTCCCCAGCGAGTTATCAGCGTTTCTTCTGAGTCTCGTTGAGAAATTTTTGATCCTGCAAATCTGCTCAGAAGCAAGATTTTGCTTAAAAAATGCGTTATATAGCAGAATCTAGCACCAAATACATCATATTTCGTGTTTTAGAGTGCTATTTGCAGTTTCAAACTTTGGAATAAGTCGAAATCACGCTTTTTCCGCGCGGATATTCACATTCAAAGAGTTCATTTTCTCATTCAGGACCTCATAATATGTACGAATCTATCGACAAAAATATCGTATCTCGTGTTTTCAGAGCGATATCTACAGTTATATGAAGATTTGAAATAAGTCTAAATTACCACATTCTGAGCAGTTTCAAAGTATCGCAAATCACATAAATCTATCCAATACGACATAATACGCATGCATCCGTCCTCAAATGCACAAAATTTTGCGTTCCCCAGCAAGTTGTCAGCGTTTTTTTTGAGTCTCGTTGAGGAATTTTTGATTCTGTAAATCTGCTCAGAAGCAAGATTCTGCTTCAAAAATGAATTATATGGCAGAATCTAGCACCAAATAAATCATATTTCGTGTTTTTAGAGTGATATTTGCAGTTTTACAAATTTTGGAATAAGTCGAAATCACGCTTTTCCGCGCAGATTTTTACAATCAGAAAGTTCATATTCCTACTCAGGACCTCATAATATGTATGAATCTTTCGACAAAAACAGCGTATCTCGTGTTTTCAGAGCGATATCTGCAGTTGTATGAAGTTTGAAATAAGTCAGAACTACCACATTCTGAGCAAAAATGCGTTATATGGCAGAATCAAGCATCAAATACATTATATTTCGTGTTTTTAGAGTGCTATTTGCAGTATTACAAACACTTGAGTAAGTCGAAATCACGCTTTTCCGCGCAGATTTTCACAATCAAAAAGTTAATATACCTATTCAGGACCTCATGATATGTACGAATCTATCGGACAAAAACATCGTATCTCGTGTTCTCAGAGCGCTATCCGCAGTTATATGAAGTTTGAAAAAAGTCAAAATTACCACATTCTGAGCAGTTCCAAAGTATCGCAAATCACATAAATCTATCCAATACAACATAATACGCATGAATCCGTCCTCAAATGCATGATATTTTTCGTTTCCAGCGAGTTATAAGCGATTTTTCTGAGTCTTGTTAAGAAATTTTTGATCCTGTAAATCTGCTCAGAAGTAAGATTTTGCTCCAAAAAATGCGTAATATGGCAGCATCTAGCACCAATTACATCATATTCCGTGTTTTTAGAGTGCTATTTGCTGTTTTTCAAACTTTGGAATAAGTCGAAATCACGCTTTTCCGCGCAGATTTTCACAATCAGAAAGTTCATATTCCTATTCAGGACTTCATAATATGAATGAATCTATCGACAAAAACATCGTATCTCGTGTTTTCAGAGCGCTATCTGCAGTTATATGAAGTTTGAAATAAGTCAAAATTACCACATTCTGAGCAGTTTTAAAGTATCGCAAATCACATAAATCTATCCAATACAACATAATACGCACGAATCCGTCCTCAAATGCACAAAATTCTGCGTTTCCAGCGAGTTATCAGCGATTTTTCTGAGTCTCGTTGAGAAATTTTTGATCCTGTGAATCTGCTCAGAAGCAAGATTTTGCTTCAAAAATGCGTTATATGGCAGAATCTAGCACCAAATACATCTATTCCGTGTTCTTAGAGTGCTATTTGCAGTTCTACAAACTTTGAGAATAAATCGTATCAACGCTTTTCCGCGCAGATTTTCACAATCAAAAAGTTCATATTCTTATTCAGGACCTCATAATATGTATGAATCTATCGAGAAAAAACATCGCATCTCGTGTTTACAGAGCCCCCATCTGCAGTTATTTGAAGTTCGAAATAAGTCAAAATTACCACATTCTGAGCAGTTTGAAGTATCGCAAATCACATGAATCTATCCAATACAACATAATACGCATGAATCCGTCCTCAAAATGCACAAAATTTTGCGTTTCCAGCGAGCTATCAGCGTTCTTTCTGAGTCTTGTTGAGTCATTTTTGATCCTGTTAATCTGCTCAGAAGCAAGATTTTGCTCCAAAAATGCGTTATATGGCAGAAATCTAGCACCAATACATAATATTTCGTGTTTTTAGAGTTCTATTTGCAGTTTTACAAACTTTGGAATAAGTCGAAATCACGCTTTTCCGCGCGGATTTTCACAATCAGAAAGTTCATATTCCTATTCAGGACCTCTCAATATGTATGAATCTATCGATAAAAACATCGTAATCTCGTGTTTCAGAGCGCTATCTGCAGTTATATGAAGTTTGAAATAAGTCAAAATTACACATTCTGAGCAGTTTGAAAGTATCGCAAATCACATAAATCTATCCAATACAACATAATACGCATGAATCCGTCCTAAAATGCACAAAATTTTGCGTTTCCAGCGAGTTATCAGCATTTTTTTCCGAGTCTCGTTGAGAAATTTTAGATCCTGTAAATCTGCTCAGAAGAAAGATTTTGCTTCAAAAATGCATTATATGGCTGAATCTAGCACCAAATACATCATATTCCGTGTTTCAGAGTGCTATTCGAAGTTTACAAACTCTGTAATAAGTCGCAATCACGCTTTTCCGCGGCAGATTTCCACAATCAGAAAGTTCATATTCCTATTTAGAGACCTCATAATATGTATAAATCTATCGACAAAAACATCGTATCTCGTGTTTTCAGAGCGCTATCTGCAGTATATGAAGTTTTGAAATAAGTCAAAATTACAACAGTCTGAACAGTTCCAAAGTATCGCAAATCACATAAATCTATCCAAAACAACAGAATACGCATTGCGTCCTCAAATGCAAAAAATTTTGCGTTTTCAGCGAGTTATCAGCGTTTTTTCTGAGTCTCCTTGGGAAATTTTTGATCCTGTAGATCTGCTTAGAAGTAAGATTCTGCTTCAAAAATGCGTTATATGGCCGAATCTAGCACCAAATACATCATATTTTGTGATTTCAGAGTTCTATTTGCAGTTTTACAAACTTTGGAATAAGTCGGAATCACGCTTTTTCGCGCAGATTTTCACAATCAGAAAGTTCATATTCCTATTTAGGACCTCATAATATGTATAAATCTATCGACAAAAACATCGGATCTCGTGCTTTCAGAGCGCTATCTGCAGTTATATGAAGATTTGAAATAAGTCGAAATTACCACATTTTGAGCAGTTCAAAGTATCGCAAATCACGTAAATCTATCCAATACAACATAATACGCATGAATCCGTCCTCAAATGCACAAAACTTTGCGTTTCCAGCGAGTTATCAGCGTTTTTTCTGAGTCTCGTTGGGAAATTTTTGATCCTGTAAATCTGCTCAGAAGCAAGATTTTGCTTCAAAAATGCGTTATATGGCAGAATCTAGCACCAAATACATCATATTTCGTGTTTCTAAAGTGCTATTTGCAGTTTTACAAACTTTGGAATAAGTCGAAATCACGCTTTTCCGCGCAGATTTTCACAATGAAAAAGTTCATGTTCCTATTCAGGATCTCATAATATGTATGAATCTATCGACAAAAATATCGTATCTCGTGTTTTCAGAGCGATATCTACAGTTATATGAGGTTTGGAATAAAGTCAAAATTACCACATTCTGAAAAGTTTAAAGTATCGCAAATCACATGAATCTATCCAATACAACATAATACGGATGAATCCGTCCTCAAATGCACAAAATTTTGCGTCCCCAGCGAGTTATCAGCGTTTCTTCTGAGTCTCGTTGAGAAATTTTTGATCCTGCAAATCTGCTCAGAAGCAAGATTTTGCTTAAAAAATGCGTTATATAGCAGAATCTAGCACCAAATACATCATATTTCGTGTTTTTAGAGTGCTATTTGCAGTTTTCAAAACTTTGGAATAAGTCGAAATCACGCTTTTCCGCGCGGATATTCACATTCAAAGAGTTCATTTTCTCATTCAGGACCTCATAATATGTACGAATCTATCGACAAAAATATCGTATCTCGTGTTTTCAGAGCGATATCTACAGTTATATGAAGATTTGAAATAAGTCTAAATTACCACATTCTGAGCAGTTTCAAAGTATCGCAAATCACATAAATCTATCCAATACGACATAATACGCATGCATCCGTCCTCAAATGCACAAAATTTTGCGTTCCCAGCAAGTTGTCAGCGTTTTTTTTGAGTCTCGTTGAGGAATTTTTGATTCTGTAAATCTGCTCAGAAGCAAGATTCTGCTTCAAAAATGAATTATATGGCAGAATCTAGCACCAAATAAATCATATTTCGTGTTTTTAGAGTGATATTTGCAGTTTTACAAATTTTGGAATAAGTCGAAATCACGCTTTTCCGCGCAGATTTTTACAATCAGAAAGTTCATATTCCTACTCAGGACCTCATAATATGTATGAATCTTTCGACAAAAACAGCGTATCTCGTGTTTTCAGAGCGATATCTGCAGTTGTATGAAGTTTGAAATAAGTCAGAACTACCACATTCTGAGCAAAAATGCGTTATATGGCAGAATCAAGCATCAAATACATTATATTTCGTGTTTTTAGAGTGCTATTTGCAGTATTACAAACACTTGAGTAAGTCGAAATCACGCTTTTCCGCGCAGATTTTCGCAATCAAAAAGTTAATATACCTATTCAGGACCTCATGATATGTACGAATCTATCGACAAAAACATCGTATCTCGTGTTCTCAGAGCGCTATCCGCAGTTATATGAAGTTTGAAAAAAGTCAAAATTTACCACATTCTGAGCAGTTCCAAAGTATCGCAAATCACATAAATCTATCCAATACAACATAATACGCATGAATCCGTCCTCAAATGCATGAAATTTTTCGTTTCCAGCGAGTTATAAGCGATTTTTCTGAGTCTTGTTAAGAAATTTTTGATCCTGTAAATCTGCTCAGAAGTAAGATTTTGCTCCAAAAATGCGTAATATGGCAGAATCTAGCACCAAATACATCATATTTCGTGTTTTTAGAGTGCTATTTGCAGTTCTACAAACTTTGGAATAAGTCGAAATCACGCTTTTCCGCGCAGATTTTCACAATCAAAAAGTTCATATTCCTATTCAGGACTCCATAATATGTATGAATCTATCGACAAAAACATCTAATCTCGTGTTTTCAGAGCGCTATCTGCAGTTTTATGAAGTTTGAAATAAGTTTTTCAAACTTCGGACTAAGTCAAAATCACGCTTTTCGCGCAGATTTCTACAATATGAAAGTTCATATCTCCATTCAGGACCTCATAATATGTATGAATCTATCGACAAAAACAGCGTTTCTCGTGTTTTCATAGCGCTATCTGCAGTTATATGAAATTTGAAATAAGTCAAAATTACCACATTCTGAGCAGTTTCAAAGTATCGCAAATCACATGAAACTATCCAATACAACATAAAAGGCATAAATTCGTCCTCAACTGCACAAAATTCTGCGCTTCCAGCGAGTTATCAGCGTTTTTTCTGAGTGTCGTTGAGAAATTTTTATCCTATAAATCTGCTCAAAAGCAAGATTTTGCTTCAAAAATGCGTTATATGGCAGAATCGGAAATAACATCGTATCTCGTGTTTCCAGAGCGCTATCTGCAGTTTTACAGACTTTGGGATAAGTCAGAATCACGCTCTTCCGCGCAGATTTTCACAATCAAGAAGTTCATATACCCATTCAGGACCTCATAATATGTATGAATCTATCGACAAAAACATCGTATCTTGTGTTTTCAGAGCGCTATCCGCAGTTTTATGAAGTTTGAAATAAGTCAAAATTAACACATTCTGAGCAGTTTCAAAGTATCGTAAATCACATAATACGCATGAATCCTCCCTCAAATGCACAAAATTTTGCGTTTTCAGCAGGTAATCAGCGTTTATTCTGAGTCTCGTTGGGAAATTTTTAATCCTGTTAATCTGTTCATAAGCAAGTTCTTGCTTCAAAAATGCGTTATATGGCAGAATCTAGCACCGAATACATCATATTTGTGTTTTTAGAGTGCTATTTGCAGTTTTACAAACTTTGGGATAGGTCGAAATAACGCATTTTCGCGCAGATTTTCACAATCAAAAAGTTCATTTTCCTATTCAGGACCTCATAATATGTATGAATCTATCGTCAAGAACATCGTATCTCGTGTTTTTAGAGCGCTATCTGCAGTTATATGAAGTTTGAAATAAGTCAAAATTACCACATTCTGAGCAGTTTCAAAATATCGCAAATCACATAAATCTTTCCAATACGACTTAATACGCATGCATCCGTCCTCAAATGCACAAAATTTTGCGTTCCCAGCGAGTTGTCAGCGTTTTTTTTGAGTCTCGTTGAGGAATTTTTGATTCTTTAAATCTGCTCAGAAGCAAGATTCTGCTTCAAAAATGAATTATATGGCAGAACCTAGCACCAAATAAATCATATTTCGTGTTTTTGGAGTGATATTTGCAGTTTTACAAATTTAGGAATAAGTCGAAATCACGCTTTTCCGCGCAGATTTTCACAATCAGAAAGTTCATATTCCTATTCAGGACCTCATAATATGTATGAATCTATCGACAAAAACAGCGTATCTCGTGTTTTCAGAGCGATATCTGCAGTTGTATGAAGTTTGAAATAAGTCAGAACTACCACATTCTGAGCAGTTTGAAAGTATCGCAAATCACATAAATCTATCCAATACAACATAATACGCATTAATCCGTCCTCAAATGCACAAAATTTTGCGTTTCCAGCGAGTTATCAGCGTTTTTTCTGAGTCTCGTTGAGATATTTTTGATCCTGTTAATCTGCTCAGAAGCAAGATTTTGCTTCAAAAATGCGTTATATAGCAGAATCAAGCATCAAATACATTGTATTTCGTGTTTTTAGAGTGCTATTTGCAGTTTTACAAACTCTGGAGTAAGTCGAGATCACGCTTTTCAGCGCAGATTTTCACAATCAAAAATATCATATACCTATTCAGGACCTCATGATATGTACGAATCTATCGACTAAAACATCGTATCTCGTGTTCTCAGAGCGCTATCCGCAGTTATATGAAGTTTGAAATAAGTCAAAATTACCACATTCTGAGCAGTTTCAAAGTATCGCAAATCACATAAATCTATCCAATACAACATAATACGCATGAATCCGTCCTCAAATGCACAAAATTTTTCGTTTCCAGCGAGTTATAAGCGATTTTCTGAGTCTCGTTAAGAAATTTTTGATCCTGTTAATCTGCTCAGAAGTAAGATTTTGCTTCAAAAATGCGTTAAATGGCAGAATCTAGCACCAAATACATCATATTTCGTGTTTTTAGAGTGCTATTTGCAGTTCTACAAACTTTGGAATAAGTCAAAATCACGCTTTTCCGCGCAGATTTTCACAATCAAAAAGTTCATATTCCTATTCAGGACCTCATAATATGTATGGATCTATCGACAAAAACATCATATTTCGTGTTTTCAGAGCGCTATCTGCAGTTATATGAAGTTTGAAATTAGTCAAAATTATCACATTCTGAGCAGTTTCAAAGTATCGCAAATCACATAAGTCTATCCAATACAACATAATACGCATGAATCCGTCCCTCTAATGTACAAAATTTTGCGTTTCCAGCGAGTTATCAGCGTTTTTTTCTAAGTGTCGTTGAGAAATTTCTGATCTTGTAAATCTGCTAAGAAGCAAGATTATGCTTCAAAAATGCGTTATATGGCAGAATCTAGCACCAAATACATCATATTCTGTGTTTTTAGAGTGCTATTTGCAGTTTTACAAACTTGGAATAAGTCGAAATCACGCTTCTCCCGCGCAGATTTTCACAATCAAAAAGTTCATATTCCTTTTCAGGACCTCATAATATGTATGAATCTATCGACAAAATCATCTTGTCTCGTGTTTTCAGAGCGATATCTGCAGTTATATGTAGTTTGAAATAAGTCAAAATTACCACATTCTGAGCAGTTTCAAAGTATCGCAAATCACATAAATCTATCCAATACAACATAATACGCATGAATCCGTCCTCAAATGCACAAAAGTTTACGTTTCCAGAGAGATATCAGCGTTTCTTCTGAGTCTCGTTGAGAAATTTTTGATCCTGTAAATCTGCTCAGAAGCAAGATTCTGCTTCAGAAATGCGTTATATTGCAGAATCTAGCACCAAATACATCTATTTTTGTGTTTTTAGAGTGCTATCTGCAGTTTTACAAGCTTTGGAATGAGTCGAAATCACGCTTTTCCGTGCAGATTTTCACAATCAAGAGAGTCATATTCCCATTCAGAACCTCATAATATGTATGAATCTATCGACAAAAACATCGTATCTCGTATTTCCAGAGCGCTATCTGCAGTTATATGAAGTTTGCAATAAGTCAAAATTACCACATTCTGAGCAGATTCAAAGTATTGAAAATCACATAGGTCTATCCAATTCAACATAATACGCATGAATCCGTCATCAAATGCACAAAATTTTGCGTTTCCAGCAAGCTATCAGCGTTTTTTCTGAGTCTCGTTGAGAAATTTCTGATCCTGTAAATCTGCTCAGAAGCAAGATTTTGCTCCAAATATGCGGTATATGGCAGAATCTTGCACCAACACATCATATTTCGTGCTCTCAGAGTTCTATTTTCAGATTTACAAACTTTGGAATAAGTCGAAATCACGCTTTTCCGCGCAGATTTTCACAATCAAAAAGTTCATTTTCCTATTCAGGACCTCATAATATGTATGAATCTATCGACAAATACATCGTACCTCGTGTTTTCAGAGCGCTTCCTGCTGTTATATGAAGTTTGAAATAAGTCAAAATTACCACATTCTGAGCAGTTTCAAAGAATCGCAAATCAAATAAATCTATCTAATACAGCATAATACGCATGAAGCCGTCCTCAAATGCACAAAATTTTGCGTTTCCAGCGAGCTATCAGCGTTTTTTCTGAGTCTAATTGAGAAATTTTTGATCCTGTAAATCTGCTCAGAAGCAAGATTTTGCTTCAAAAATGCGTTATATGGCAGAATCTAGCACCAAATACATCATATTTTGTGTATTTAAAGTGCTATTTGCAGTTTCACAAACTTTGGAGAAAATCGGAATCACGCTTTTCCGCGCAGATTCTCACATTCAAAAAGTTCATATTCCTATTCAGGACTCCATAATATGTACGAATCTATCGACAAAAACATCGTATCTCGTGTTTTCAGAGCGCTATCTGCAGTTATATAAAGGTTGAAATAAGTCAAAATTACGACATCGCAAATCACATAAAATCTATCCAATACAACATAATACGCATGAATCCGTCCTCAAATGCTCGAAATTTTGCGTTTCCAGCGAGTTATCAGCGATTTCTCTGTGTCTTGTTAAAAATTTTTCATTCTGTAAATCTGCTCAGAAGTAAGATTTTGCTTTAAAAATGCGTTATATGGAAGAATCTAGCACCATATACATCATACTTTGTGTTTTAAGAGTGCTATTTGCAGTTTTACAAACTTCGGACTAAGTCAAAATCACGCTCTTCCGCGCAGATTTTCACAATATGGAAGTTCATATCTTTATTCAGGACCTCATAATATGTATGGATCTATCAACAAAAACATCGTATCTCGTGTTTTCAGAGCGCTATCTGCAGTTATATGAAATTTGAAATAAGTCAAAATTACCAGATTCTGAGCAGTTTCAAAGTATCGCAAATCACATAAAACTATCCAATACAACATAATACGCTTAAATCCGTCCTCAACTGCACAAAATTCTGCGCTTCCAGCGAGTTATCAGCGTTTCTTCTGAGTCTCGTTGAGAAATTTTTGATCCTGTATTTCTGCTCAGAAGCAAGATTTTGCTTCAAAAATGCGTTATATGGCAGAATCTAGCACCAAATACATCATATTTCGTGTTTTTGGGAGTGCTATTTGCAGTTTAGCAGACTTTGAAATAAGTCGAAATCACGCTTTTCCGCGCAGATTTTCACAATCAAAAAGTTCATTTTCCTATTCAGGACCTCATAATATGTATGAATCTATCGACAAATACATCGTACCTCGTGTTTTCAGAGCGCTTCCTGCTGTTATATGAAGTTTGAAATAAGTCAAAATTACCACATTCTGAGCAGTTTCAAAGAATCGCAAATCAAATAAATCTATCTAATATAGCATAATACGCATGAAGCCGTCCTCAAATGCACAAAATTCTGCGTTTCCAGCGAGCTATCAGCGTTTTTTCTGAGTCTCATTGAGAAATTTTTGATCCTGTAAATCTGCTCAGAAGCAAGATTTTGCTTCAAAAATGCGTTATATGGCAGAATCGAGCACCAAATACATCATATTTTGTGTATTTAAAGTGCTATTTGCAGTTTCACAAACTTTGGAGTAAATCGGAATCACGCTTTTCCGCGCAGATTCTCACATTCAAAAAGTTCATATTCCTATTCAGGACTCCATAATATGTACGAATCTATTGACAAAAACATCGTATCTCGTGTTTCCAGAGCGCTATCTGCAGTTATATAAAGGTTGGAATGAGTCAGAATTACGACATCGCAAATCACATAAATCTATCCAATACAACATAATACGCATGAATCCGTCCTCAAATGCTCGAAATTTTGCGTTTCCAGCGAGTTATCAGCGATTTCTCTGTGTCTTGTAAAAATTTTTCATTCTGTAAATCTGCTCAGAAGTAAGATTTTGCTTTAAAAATGCGTTATATGGAAGAATCTAGCACCATATACATCATACTTTGTGTTTTAAGAGTGCTATTTGCAGTTTTACAAACTTCGGACTAAGTCAAAAATCACGCTCTTCCGCGCAGATTTTCACAATATGGAAGTTCATATCTCCATTCAGGACCTCATAATATGTATGGATCTATCAACAAAAACATCGTATCTCGTGTTTTCAGAGCGCTATCTGCAGTTATATGAAATTTGAAATAAGTCAAAATTACCACATTCTGAGCAGTTTCAAAGTATCGCAAATCACATAAAACTATCCAATACAACATAATACGCTTAAATTCGTCCTCAACTGCACAAAATTCTGCGCTTCCAGCGAGTTATCAGCGTTTCTTCTGAGTCTCGTTGAGAAATTTTGATCCTGTATTTCTGCTCAGAAGCAAGATTTTGCTTGAAAAATGCGTTATATGGCAGAATCTAGCACCAAATACATCATATTTCGTGTTTTTAGAGTGCTATTTGCAGTGTTACAAACTTGGAATAAGTCAAAATCACGCTTCTCCGCGCAGATTTTCACAATCAAAAAGTTCATATTCCTATCCTGGACCTCATAATGTGTATGAATCTATCGACAAAAACATCGTATCTCGTGTTTTCAGCGCGCTATCTGCAGTTATATGGATTGGAATAAGTCAAAATTACCACAGTCTGAGCAGTTTCAAAGTATCGCAAATCACATAAATCTATTCCAATACAACATAATACGCATGAATCCGTCCTCAATCGCACAAAATTTTGCGTTCCCCAGCGAGTTATCAGCGTTTTTTTCTGAGTCTCGTTGAGAGATTCTTGATCCTGTAAATCTGCTCAGAAGCAAGATTTTGCTTCAACAATGCGTTATATGGCAGAATCTAGCACCACATACTTCATATTTCGTGTTTTTGGAGTGCTATTTGCAGTTTAGCAGACTTTGGAATAAGTCGAAATCACGCTTTTCCGCGCAGATTTTCACATCCAAAAAGTTCATATTCCTATTCAAGACCTCATAATTATGTATGAATCTATCGACAAAAACATCGTATCTCGTGTTTCCAGAGCGCTATGTACAGTTATATGAAGTTTGAAATAAGTCAAAATTACCACTTTCTGAGCAGTTTCAAAGTATCGCAAATCACATGAATCTATCCAATACAACATAATACGCATGAATCCGTCCTCAAATGCACAAAATTTTGCGTTTCCAGCGAGTTATCAATGTTTCTTCTGAGTCTCGTTGAGAAATTTTTGATCCTGTTAATATGCTCAGAAGCAAGATTTTGTTCCAGAAATGCGTTATATGGCAGAATCTAGCACCAAATACATTCATATTCCGTGTTTTTAGAATGCCATTTGTAGTTTTACAAACTTTGGAATAAGTCGGAATCACGCTTCTCCGCGCAGATTTTCACAATCAAAAAGTTCAATTTCCTATTCAGGACCTCATAATATGTATGAATCTATCGACAAATACATCGTACCTCGTGTTTTCAGAGCGCTTCCTGCAGTTATATGAAGTTTGAAATAAGTCAAAATTACCACATTCTGAGCAGTTTCAAAGAATCGCAAAGCAAATAAATCTATCCAATACAGCATAATACGCATGAAACCGTCCTCAAATGCACAAAATTTTGCGTTTCCAGCGAGTTATTAGCGTTTTTTCTGAGTCTCATTGATCCTGTAAATCTGCTCAGAAGCAAGATTTTGCTTCTAAAATGCGTCATATGGCAGAATCTAGCACCAAATACATCATATTCCGTGTATTTAAAGTGCTATTTGCAGTTTCACAATCTTTGGAGTAAATCGGAATCACGCTTTTCCGCGCAGATTTTCACAATCAAAAAGTTCATATTCCTATTCAGGACTCCATAATATGTATGCATCTATCGACAAAAACATCGTATCTCGTGTTTTCATAGCGCTATCTGCAGTTATATAAAGGTTGAAATAAGTCAAAATTACCACATCGCAAATCACATAAATCTATCCAATACAACATAATACGCATGAATCCGTCCTCAAATGCATAGAATTTTGCGTTTCCAGCGAGTTATCAGCGATTTCTCTGTGTCTTGTTAGGAATTTTTATTCTGTAAATCTGCTCAGAAGCAAGATTTTGCTTTGAAAATGCGTTATATGGAAGAATCTAGCACCATATGCATCATACTCCGTGTTTTAAGAGTGCTATTTGCAGTTTTACAAACTTTGGAATAAGTCGAAATCACGCTTTTCCGCGCAGATTTTCACAATATAAAAGTCAATATCTCCATTCAGGACCTCATAATTTGTGTGGATCTTATCAACAAAAACATCGTATCTCGTGTTTTCAGAGCGCTATCTGCAGTTATATGAAATTCGAATTAAGTCAAAATTACCACATTCTGAGCAGTTTTCAAGTATCGCAAATCACATAAAACTATCCAATACAACATAATACGCATAAATCCGTCCTCAACTGCACAAAATTTTGCGTTACCAGCGAGTTATCAGCGTTTTTTCTGAGTCTCGTTGAGAAATTTCTGATTCTGTAAATCTGCTTAGATGAAGGATTTGCTTCAACAATGCGTTATATGGCAGAATCTAGCACCAAATACATCATATTTCGTGTTTTTAGAGAGCTATTCGCAGTTTCACAAACTTTGGAATAAGTCAAAATCACGCTTTTCCGCGCATATTTTCACAATCAAAAAGTTCAAATTCCTATTTAGGACCTAATAATATGTATGAATCTATCGACAAAAACATCGAATCTCGTGTTTTCAGAGCGCTATCTGCAGTTATATGAAATTTGAATTAAGTCAAAATTACCACATTCTGAGCAGTTTCAAAGTATCGCAAATCACATAAATCTATCCAATACAACATAATACGCATGAATCCGTCCTCAAATGCACAAAATTCTGCGCTTCCAGCGAGTAATCAGCGTTTTTTTGAGTCTTGTTGAGAAATTTTTTAACCTGTAAATCCGCTCAGAAGGATTTTGCTTCAAAAATTAGTTATATGCAGAATCTAGGACCAAATACATCATATTTTGTGTTTTTAGAGTGCTATTTGCAGTTTTACAAACTTTGGAATGAGTCGAAATCACGCTCTTTCGCGCAGATTTTCACAATCAAAGAGTTCATATTCCTATTCAGGACCTCATATTATGTATGATTCTATCGACAAAAACATCGTATCTAGTGTTTTCAGAGCGCTATCTGCAGTAATATGAAGTTTGAAATAAGTTGAAATTACCACCTTCTGAGCAGTTTTAAAGTATCGCAAATCTCATAAATCTATCCAATACAACATAATACGCATAAATCCGTCCTCAAATGCACAAAATTTTGCGTTTCCAGCGAGTTATCAGCGTTTTTTCGGAGTTTCGTTGAGGAATTTTTGATCCTGTAAATATGCTCAAAAGCAAGATTATGCTTCAAAAATGCGTTATAATGGCAGAATCTAGCACCAAATACGTCATATTTTGTGTTTTTTAAAGTACTATTTGCAGCTTTACAAACTTTGGAATAAGTCGAAATCACGCTTCTTCGCGCAGTTTTTCACATTCAAAAAGTTGATATTCCTATTCAGGACCTTATACTATGTATGAATCTATCCGACAAAAACATCGTATCTCTTGTTTTCAGAGCGCAATCGGCAGTTATATGGAATTTGAAATTAGTCAAAATTACCACACTCTGAGCAGTTTCAGAGTATCGCAAATCACATAAATCTATCCAATACAACATAATACGCATGAATTAGTCCTCAAATGCACAAAATTTGGCGTTTCCAGCGAGTTATCAGCGTTTTTTCGGAGTCTCGTTGAGAAATTTTTGATCCTGTAAATCTGCGTAGAAGCAAGATTTTGCTCCAAAAATGCGTTATATGGCAGAATCCAGCACTATATACATCATATTTCGTGATTCAGAGTGCTATCCGCAGTTCTACAAACTTTGGAATAACTCGAAATCACGCTTTTCCGCGCAGATTTTCACGATCAAAAAGTTCATATTTCTTTTCATGACCTCATAATATGTATGAATCTATCGACAAAAACATCGTATCTCGTGTTTTCAGAGCGCTATCTGCAGTTATATGAAGTTTGAAATAAGTCAAAATTACCAATTCTGAGCAGATTCAAAGTATCGCAAATCACATGGATCTATCCAATACAACATAATACGAATGAATCCGTCCTCAAATGCACAAAATTCTGCGTTTCCAGCGAGTTATCAGCGTTTCTACTGAGTCTCGTTGAGAATTTTTGATTTTGTTAATCAGCTCAGAAACAAGATTTTGCTTCAAAAATGCGTTATATGGCAGAATATAGCACCAAATACATCATATTTTGTGTTTTTAGAGTGCTATTTGCAGTTTCACAAACTCTGGAATAAGTCAAATTCAAGCTTTCTCGCGCAGATTCTCACAATAAAAAAGTTCATATTTCTATTCACGACCTAATAATATGTATAAATCTATCGACAAAAACATCGTATCTTGTGTTTTCAGAGCGCTATCTGCAGTTATATGTAGTTTGAGATTAGTCAGAATTACCACATTCTGAGCAGTTTCAAAGTATCGCAAATCACATAAATCTATCCAATTCAACATAATACGTATGAATCCATCCTCAAATGCACAGAATATTGCGTTTCCAGCGAGTTATCAGCGTCTTTTCTGAGACTCGTTGAAAATTTATGATACTGTTAATCTGCCCAGAAGCAAGATTCTGCTTCGAAAATGCGTAATATGGCAGAATCTAGCACCAAATACATCATATCTCGTGTTTTAAGAGTGCTATTTGCAGTCTTACAAACTTTGGAATAAGTCGAAATCACGCTCTTCCGCGCAGATCTCCACACTCTAAAAGTTCATATTCCTATTTAGGACCTCATAAAATGTATGAATCTATCGACAAAAACATCGTTTCTCGTGTTTTCAGAGCGCTATCTGCAGTTATATGAAGTTTGAAATAAGTCAAATTACCACATTCTGAGCAGTTTCAATCAAAAAAGTTCATATTCCTATTCAGGACCTCATAATATGTATGAATCTATCGACAAAAACATCGGATCTCATGTTTTCGGAGCGCTTTCTGCAGTTATATAGTTATATGACAGAATCTATCACCAAATACGTCATATTTTTGTGTTTTTAGAGTACTATTTGCAGTTTTACAAACTTTGGAATAAGTCGAAATCACGCTTTTCCGCGCAGATTTTCACAATCAAAAAGCTCATAATCCTATCCAAGACCTCATAAAATGTATGAATCTATCGACTAAAACATCGTATCTCGTGTTTTTAGAGCGCTATCTGCAGTTATATGAAGATTGAAATAAGTCAAAAAACCACATTCTGAGCAGTTTCGAAGTATCGCAAATCACATAAATCTATCCAGTACAACATAATACGCATGAATCCGTCCTCAAATGCACAAAATTTAGCGTTTCCAGCAGTTTCAAAGTATCGCAAATCACATAAATCTATCCAATACAACATAATACGCATGAATCCGTCCTCAAATGCACAAAGTTTTGCGTTTACAGCGAGTTATCAGCGTTTTTTCTGAGTTTTGTTGAGAAATTTTTGATCCTGTAAATCTGCTCAGAAGAATCATTTTGCTTCAAAAATGCGTTATATGGCAGAATCTAGCACCAAATACATCATATTTCGTGTTTTTAGAGTGTTATTTGCAGTTTTACAAACTTTGGAATGAGTCGGAATCACGCATTTTCCGCGCAGATTTCCACACTTAAATAGTTCATATTCCTATCCACGACCTCATAAAATGTATGAATCTATCGACAAAAACATCGTATCTTGTGTTTTCAGAGCGATATCTGCAGTTATATGAAGTTTGAAATAAGTCAAAATTATCACATTCTGAGCAGTTCCAAAGTATCGCAAATCACATGAATCTATCCAATACAACATAATACGCATAAATTTGTCCTCAAATGCACAAAATTTTGCGTTTTCCAGCGAGTTATCAGCGTTTTTTCGGAGTTTCGTTGAGGAATTTTTGATCCTGTAAATATGCTCAAAAGCAAGATTATGCTTCAAAAAATGCGTTATATGGCAGAATCTGGCACCAAATACATCATATTTTGTGTTTTTAAAGTACTATTTGCAGTTTTATAAACTTTGGAATAAGTCGAAAATCACGCTCCTCCGCGCAGATTTTCACAATCAAAAAGTTGATATTCCTATTCAGGACCTTATAATATGTATGAATCTATCGACGAAGACATCGTATCTCTTGTTTTCAGAGCACAATCGGCAGTTATATGGAATTTGAAATTAGTCAGAATTACCACACTCTGAGCAGTTTCAAAGTATCGCAAATCACATAAATCTATCCAATACAACATAATACGCATGAATTAGTCCTCAGATGCACAAAATTTTGCGTTTCCAGCGAGTTATCAGCGTTTTTTCGGAGTTTCGTTGAGAAATTTTTGATCCTGTAAATCTGCGTAGAAGCAAGATTCTGCTTCAAAAATGCGTTATATGGCAAAATCTAGCACTGAATACATCTTATTTCGTGTTTTTAGAGTGCTATTTGCAGTTTTACAAACTTCCGAATAAGTCGAAATCACGCTTTTCCGCGCAGATATTTACAATCAAAAAGTTCATATTCCTATTCAGGACCTCATAATATGTATGAATCTATCGACAAAAATATCGCATCTCGTCTTTTCAGAGCGCTATCTGCAGTTATATGAAGTTTGAAATAAGTCAAAATTACCACATTCTGAGCAGTTTCAAAGTATCGCAAATCATATAAATCTATCCAATACAACATAATACGCATGAATACGTCCTCAAATGCACAAAATTTTGCGTTTCCTGCGAGTTATCAGCGTTTTTTCTGAGTCTTGTTGAGAAATTTTTGATGCTGTAAATCTGCTCAGAAGCAAGATTTTGCTTCAAAAATGCGTTATATGGCAGAATCTAGCACCAAATACATCATACTTCGTGTTTTTAGAGTACTATTTGCAGTTCTTCAAACTTTGAAATAAGTCGAAATCACGCTCCTCCGCGCAGATTTTCACAATCTGAAAGTTCATATTCCTACTCAGGACCTCATAATATGTATGAATATATCGACAAAAACATCGTATCTCGTGTTTTCAGAGCGCTATCTGCAGTTATATGAAGTTTGAAATAAGTCAAAATTATCACATTCTGAGCAGTTTCAAAGTATCGCAAATCACATGAAACTATCTAATACAACATAATACGCATGAATCCGTCTTCGAATGCACAAAACTTCGCGTTTCCAGCAAGTTATCAGCGTTTTTTCTGAGTCTCGTTGATAGATTCTTGATCCTGTGAATCTGCTCAGAAGCAAGATTTTGCTCCAAAAATGCGTTATATGGCGGAATCTAGCACCAAATACATCATATTTTGTGTTTTAAGAGTGCTATTTGCAGTTTTACAAACTTTGAAATAAGTCGAAATCACGATTTTCCGCGCAGATTTTCACGACCAAAAAGTTCATATTTTATTCAAGACCTCATAATATGTATAGATCTATCGACAAAAACATAGTATTTCGTGTTTTCAGAGCGCTATCTGCAATTATATGAAGTTTGAAAACAGTGAAAATTGCCACAATCTGAGCAGTTTCAAAGTATCGCAAATCACATGAATCTATCCAATACAACATAAAACGCATGAATCCGTCCTCAAATGCACAAAGTTTTGCGTTTCCAGCGAGTTATCAGCGTTTTTTCTGAGTCTCGTTGAAAAATTTTTGATCCTGTAAATCTGCGTAGAAGCAAGATTTTGCTTCAAAAATGCGTTATATGGCAGAATCTAGCACTAAATACATCATATTTCGTGTTTTTAGAGTGCTATTTGCAGTTTTACAAACTTTGGAATGAGTCGAAATCACGCTTTTCCGCGCAGATTTTCACAATCAAAAAGTTCATATTCCTATTCAGGACCTCATAATATGTATGAATCTATCGACAAAAAAAATCGTATCTCTTGTTTTCAGAGCGCTATCTGCAGTTATATGAAGTTTGAAATAAGTCAAAATTACCACATTCTGAGTAGTTTAAAAGTATCGCAAATCATATGAATCTATCAAATACAACATAAAACGCATGAATCCGTTCTCAAATGCACAAAATTTTGCATTTCCAGCGAGTTATCAGCGTTTTTTTTCTGAGTCTTGTTGAGAAATTTTTGATCCTGTAAATCTGCTCAGAAGTAAGATTTTGCTTCAAAAATGCGTTATATGGCAGAATCTAGCACCATATACATCATATTTCGTGTTTTTAGAGAGCTATCTGCAGTTTTACAAACTTTGGAATAAGTCGCAATCACGCTTTTCCGCGCTGATTTTCACAATCAAAAAGTTCATACTCCTATTCAGGACCTCATAATATGTATGAATCTATCGACAAAATCATCGTATCTCGTGTTTTCAGAGCGCTATCTGCAGTTATATGAAGTTTGAAATAAGTCAAAATTACCACATTCTGAGCAGTTTCAAAGTATCGCAAATCACATAAATCTATCCAATTCAACATAATACGTATGAATCCATCCTCAAATGTACAGAATTCTGCGTTTCCAGCGAGTTATCAGCGTTTTTTCTGAGGCTCGTTGAGAAATTTTTGATCCTGCAAATCTGCTAAGAAGCAAGATTTTGCTTCAAAAATGCGTTATATGGCAGAATCTAGCACCAAATACATCATATTTCGTGTTTTTAGAGTGCTATTTGCAGTTTTACAAACTTTGAAATAGGGCGAAATCACGCTTTTCCGCGCGGATTTTCTCAATCTTAAAGTTCATATTCCTATTCAGGACCTCATAATATGTATAAATCTATCAACAAAAACATCGTATCTCGTGTTTTTAGAGCGCTATCTGCAGTTATATGAAGTTTGAAATAAGTCAAAATTACCACATTCTGAGCAGTTTCAAAGTATCCTAAATCACATGAATCTATCCAATACAACATAGTACGCATGAATCCGTCCTCGAATGCACTAAACTTTGCGTTTCCAGCAAGTAATCAGCGTTTTTTCTGAGGTCTCGTTGATAAATTTTTGATCCTGTAAATCTGCTCAGAAGCAAGGTTTTGCCTTAAAAATGCGTTATATGGCAGAATCTAGCACCAAATACATCATATTTCGTGTTTTTAGGGTGCTATTTGCAGTTTCACAAAATTTGGAATAAGTCGAAATCACGCTTTTCCGCGCAGATTTTCACAATCAATAAGTTCATATTCCTATTCAGGACCTCATAATATGTATGAATTCATCGACAAAAACATCAGATCTCATGTTTTCAGAGCGCTTTCTGCAGTTATAAGAAGTTTGAAGTAAGTGAAAATTACCACATTCTGAGCAGTTTCAAAGTATCGCAAATCACATAAACCTATCCAATACAAATAATACGCATAAATCCGTCCTCAAATGCACAAAATTTAGCGTTTCCAGCGAGTTATCCACGTTCTTCTCTGAGTCTCGTTGAGTAATTTTGATCCTGTAAATCTGCTCAGAAGCAAGATGCTGCCTCAAAATTGCGTTATATGGCAGAGTCTAGCACCAAATACATCATATTTCGTGCTTTAAGAGTGGTATTTGCAGTCTTACAAACTTTGGAATAAATCAAAATCACGCTTTTCCGCGCAGATTTTCACAATCAAAAAGTTCATATTCCTATTCAGGACCTCATAATATGTATGAATCTATCGACAAAAATCATCGTATCTCGTGTTTTCAGAGCGCTATCTGCAGTTATATGAAGTTTGGAGTAAGTCAAAATTACCACATTCTGAGCAGTTTCAAAGTATCGCAAATCACATAAATCTATACAATACTACATAATACGCATGAATCCGTCCTCAAATGCACAAAATTTTGCGTTTCCAGCGAGTTATCAGCGTTTTTCTGAGTCTCGTTGAGAAATTTTTGATCCTGTAAATCTGCTCAGAATCAGGATTCTGCTTCAAAATTGCGTTATATGGCAGATTCTAGCACCAAATACATCATATTTCGTGTTTTTAGAGTGCTATTCGCAGTTTTACAAACTTTGGAATAAGTAGGAATCACGCATTTCCGCGCAGATTTTCACACTCAAATAGTTCATACTCCTATTCAGGACCGTATAATATGTATGAATCTATCGACAAAAACATCGTATCTTGTGTTTTCAGAGCGCTATCTGCAGTTATATGAAGTTTGAAATAAGTCAAAATTACCACATTCTGAGCAGTTTCAAAGTATCGCAAATCACATAAATCTATCCAATTCAACATAATACGTATGAATCCATCCTCAAATGCACAGAATTCTGCGTTTCCAGCGAGTTATCAGCGTTTTTTCTGAGTCTCGTTGAAAAATTTCTGATCCTGTAAATCTGCGTAGAAGCAAGACTTTGCTTCAAAAATACGTTATATGGCAGAATCTAGCACTGAATACATCATATTTCGTGTTTTTAGAGTGCTATTTGCAGTTTTACAAACTTCGGAATAAGTCGAAATCACGCTTTTCCGCGCAGATATTTACAATCAAAAAGTTCATATTCCTATTCGGGATCTCATAATATGTATGAATCTATCGACAAAAACATCGTATCTCGTGTTTACAGAGCGCTATCTGCAGTTATATGGAGTTTGGAATAAGTCAATATTATCACAATCTGAGCAGTTCCAAAGTATCCCAAATCACATAAATCTATCCAATACAACATAATACGCATGAATCCGTCCTCAAATGCACAAAATTTTGCGTTTCCAGCGAGTTATCAGCGTTTTTTCTGAGTCTCGTTGAGGAATTTTTGATCCTGTAAATCTGCTCAGAAGCAAGATTCTGCTTCAAAAATGCGTTATATGGCAGATTTTAGCACCAAATACAACATATATCGTGTTTTTAGAGTGCTATTCGCAGTTTTACAAACTTTGGAATAAGTCGGAATCACGCATTTCCGCGCAGATTTTCACACTCAAATAGTTCATATTTCTATTCACGACCTCATAATATGTATGAATCTATCGACAAAAACATCGCATCTCGTGTTTTCAGAGCGCTATCTGCAGTTATATGATGTTTGAAATAAGTCGAAATTACCACATTCTGAGCAGTTTCAAAGTATCGCAAATCACATAAATCTATCCAATACAACATAATACGCATGAATCCGTCCTCAAATGCACTAAATTTTGCGTTCCCAGCAAGTTATCAGCGTTTTTTCTGAGTCTTGTTGAGAAATTTTTGATCCTGTAAATCTGCTCAGAAGCAAGATTATGCTTCAAAAATGCGTTATATGGCAGAATCTAGCACCAAATACGTCATATTTTCTGTTTTTAGAGTACTATTTGCAGTTTTACAAACTTTGGAATAAGTCAAAATCACGCTTCTCCGCGCAGATTTCCACAATCAAAAAGTTGATATTTCTATTCAGGACCTCATAATATGTATGAATCTATCGACAAAAAACATCGTATCTCTTGTTTTCAGAGCGCAATCGGCAGTTATATGAAGTTTGAAATTAGTCCAGAATTACCACACTCTGAGCAGTTTCAAAGTATCGCAAATCACATAAATCTATCCAATACAAACATAATACGCATGAATCCGTCCTAAAATGCACTAAATTTTTGCATTTCCAGCGAGTTATCAGCATTTTTTTTCCGAGTCTCGTTGAGAAATTTTAGATCCTGTAAATCTGCTCAGAAGAAAGATTTTGCTTCAAAAATGCATTATATGGCAGAATCTAGCACCAAATACATCATATTCCGTGTTTTCAGAGTGCTATTCGAAGTTTTACAAACTCTGGAATAAGTCGCAATCACGCTTTTCCGCGCAGATTTCCACAATCAGAAAGTTCATATTCCTATTGAGGATCTCATATTATGTATGATTCTATCGACAAAAACATCGTATCTCGTGTTTTCAGAGCGCTATCTGCAGTAATATGAAGTTTGAAATAAGTTAAAATTACCACCTTCTGAGCAGTTTTAAAGTATAGCAAATCTCATAAATCTATCCAATACAACATAATACGTATGAATCTGTCTTCAAATACACAAAATTTTGCGTTTCCAGCGAGTTATCAGCGTTTTTTCTGAGTCTCGTTGAGAAATTTTTGATCTTTTAATCTGCTCAGAAACAGGGTTTTGCTTCAAAAATGCGTTATATGGCAATAATATAGCACCAAATACATCATATTTAGTGTTTTTAGAGTGCTATTTGCAGTTTTACAAACTCTGGAATAATCAAAATCAAGCTTTTCCGCGCAGATTCTCACAATCAAAAAGTTCATATTTCTATTCAGGACCTTATAATATGTATGAATCTATCGACAAAAACATCGTATCTTGTGTTTTTCAGAGCGCTATCTGCAGTTATATGAAGTTTGAAATAAGTCAAAATTACCACATTCTGAGCAGTTTCAAAGTATCGCAAATCACATAAATCTATCCAATTCAACATAATACGTATGAATCCATCCTCAAATGTACAGAATTCTGCGTTTCCAGCAAGTTTATCAGCGTTTTTTCTGAGACTCGTTGAGAAATTTTTGATCCTGCAAATCTGCTAAGAAGCAAGATTTTGCTTCAAAAATGCGTTATATGGCAGAATCTAGCACCAAGTACATCATATTTCATGTTTTTAGAGTGCTATTTGCAGTTTTACAAACTTTGGAATAAGTCGAAATTACGCATTTCCGCGCAGATTTTCACAATCAAAAAGTTCATATTCCTATTCAGGACATCATAATATGTATGAATCTATCGACAAAAACATCGTATCTCGTGTTTTCAGAGCGCTATCTGCAGTTATATGGAGTTTGAAATAAGTCAAAGTTACCACATTCTGAGCAGCTTCAAAGTATCGCAAATCACATAAATCTATCCAATACAACATGATACGCTTGAATCCGTCCTCAAATGCACAAAATTTTGCGTTTCCAACGAGTTATCAGCGTTTTTTCTAAGTCTCGTTGAGAAATTTTCGATCCTGTGAATCTGCTCAAAAGCAAGGTTTTGCCTTAAAAATGCGTTATATGGCAGAATCTAGCACCAAATACATCATATTTTGTGTTTTTAGGGTGCTATTTGCAGTTTTACAAACTTTGGAATAAGTCGAAATCACGCTTTCCCGCGCAGATTTTCACAATCAATAAGTTCATATTCCTATTCAGGACCTCATAATATGTATGAATCTATCGACAGAAACATCGGATCTCATGTTTTCAGAGCGCTTTCTGCAGTTATAAGAACTTTGAAATAAGTAAAAATTGCCACATTCTGAGAAGTTTCAAAGTATCGCAAATCACATGAACCTATCCAATACAAATAATACGCATGAATCCGTCCTCAAATGCACAAAATTCTGCGTTTCCAGCGATTTATCCGCGTTTTTTCTGAGTCTCGTTGAGAAATTTCTGATCCTGTTAATCTGCTCAGAAGCAAGATTCTGCTTAGAAAATGCATTATATGGCAGATTCTAGCACCAAATACATCATATTTCGTGTTTTTAGAGTGCTATGCGCAGTTTTACAAACTTTGGAATAAGTCGGAATCACGCATTTCCGCGCAGATTTTAACACTCAAATAGTTCATATTCCTATTCACGACCTCATAATATGTATGAATCTATCGACAAAAACATCGTTTCTCGTGTTTTCAGAGCGCTATCTGCAGTTATATGAAGTTTGAAATAAGTCAAAATTACCACATTCTGAGCAGTTTCAAAGTATCGCAAATCACATAAATCTATCCAATACAACATAATACGCATGAATCCGTCCTCAAATGCACAAGATTTTGCGTTTCCAGCGAGTAATCAGCGTTTTTTCTGAGTCTCGTTGAAAAATTTTTGATCCTGTAAATCTGCTCAGAAGCAAGATTATGCTTCAAAAATGCGTTATATGGCAAAATCTAGCACCAAATACGTCATATTTTGTGTTTTTAGAGTACTATTTGCAGTTTTACAAACTTTGGAATAAGTCGAAATCACGCTTCTCCGCGCAAATTTTCACAATCAAAAAGTTGATATTCCTATTCAGGACCTTATAATATGTATAAATCCATCGACAAAAACATCGTATCTCTTGTTTTCAGAGCGCAATCGGCAGTTATATGAAGTTTGAAATTAGTCAAAATTAGCACACTCTGAGCAGTTTCAAAGTATCGCAAATCACATAAATCTATCCAATACAACATAATACGCATGAATTAGTCCTCAAATGCACAAAATTTTGCGTTTCCAGCGAGTTATCAGCGTTTTTTTCTGAGTCTCGTTGAGAAACTTTTGATTCTGTAAATCTGCGTAGAAGCAAGATTTTGCTTCAAAAATGCGTTATGCGGCAGAATCTAGCACCAAATACATCATATTTCGTGTTTTTAGAGTGCTATTTGCAGTTTACAAACTTTAAAATAAGTCGAAATCACGCTTTTCCGCGCAGATTTTCACAATCTAAAAGTTCATATTCCTATTGGAGACCTCATATTATGTATGAATCTATCGACAAAAAACATCGTATCTCGTGTTTTCAGAGCGCTATCTGCAGTTATATGAAGTTTGAAATAAGTCAAAATTACCACATTCTAAGCAGATTCAAAGTATCGCAAATTACATGAATCTATCCAATACAACATAATACGCATGAATCCGTCCTCGAATGCACAAAACTCTGCGTTTCCAGCGAGTTATCAGCGTTTTTTCTGAGTCTTGTTGAGAAATCTTTGATCGTGTAAATCTGCTCAGAAGCAAGATTTTGCTTCAAAAATGCGTTATATGGCAGAATTTAGCACCAAATACATCATATTTCGTGTTTTTAGAGTGCTATTTGCAGTTTTACAAACTTTGAAATAAGTCGAAATCACGCTTTTCCGCGCAGATTTTCACAATCTAAAAGTTTATATTCCTATTCAGGACCTCATAATATAAATGAATCTATCGACAAAAACAACGTATCTCGTGTTTTCAGAGCGCTATCTGCAGTTAAATGAAGTTGAAATAAGTCAAAATTACCACATTCTGAGCAGTTTCAAAGTATCGCAAATCACATGAATCTATCCAATACAACATAATACGCATGAATCCGTCCTCGAATGCACAAAACTCTGCGTTTCCAGCAAGTTATCAGCGTTTTTTCTGAGTCTCGTTGATGAATTTTTGATCCTGTGAATCTGCTTAGAAGCAAGATTTTTTCTCCAAAAATGCGTTATATGGCAGAATCTAGCACCAAATACATCATATTTTGTGTTTTAAGAGTGCTATTTGCAATTTTACAAACTTTGAAATAAGTCGAAATCACGCTTTTCCGCGCAGATTTTCACGACAAAAAGTTCATATTCCTATTCAAGACCTCATAATATGTATGGATCTATCGACAAAAGCATCGTATCTTGTGTTTTCAGAGCGCTATCTGCAGTTATATGAAGTTTGAAAACAGTCAAAATTACCACAATCTGAGCAGTTTCAAAGTCTCGCAAATCACATAAATCTATCCAATACAACATAATACGCATGAATCCGTCCTCAAATGCACAAAGTTTTGCGTTTACAGCGAGTTATCAGCGTTTTATCTGAGTCTCGTTGAGAAATTTTTGATCCTGTAAATCTGCTCAGAAGAATCATTTTGCTTCAAAAATGGGTTATATGGCAGAATCTAGCACCAAATACATCATATTTCGTGTTTTTAGAGTGCTATTTGCAGTTTTACAAACTTTGCAATAAGTTGGAATCACGCATTTCCGCGCAGATTTTCACACTCAAATAGTTCATATTCCTATTCACGACCTCATAATATGTATGAATCTTTCGACAAAAACATCGTATCTCGTGTTTTCAGAGCGCTATCTGCAGTTATATGAAGTTTGAAATAAGTCGAAATTACCACATTCTGAGCAGTTTCAAAGTATCGCAACTCACATGAATCTATCCAATACAACATAATACGCATGAATCCGTCCTCAAATGCACAAAACTCTGCGTTTCCAGCAAGTTATCAGCGTTTTTTCTGCGTCTCGTTGAAAAATTTTTGATCCTGTAAATCTGCTCAAAAGCAAGATTATGCTTCAAAAATGCGTTATATGGCAGAATCTAGCACCAAATACGTCATATTTTGTGTTTTTAGAGTACTATTTGCAGTTTTCAAACTTTGGAATAAGTCGAAATCACGCTTCTCCGTGCAGATTTTCACAATCAAAAAGTTGATATTCCCCTTCAGGACCTTATAATATGTATGAATCTATCGACAAAAACATCGTATCTCTTGTTTTCAGAGCGCAATCGGCAGTCATATGGAATTTGAAATAAGTCAAAATTACCACACTCTGAGCAGTTGTAAAGTATCGCAAATCACATAAATCTATCCAATACAACATATTACGCATGAATTAGTCCTCAAATGCACTAAATTTTGCGTTTCCAGCGAGTTATCAGCGTTTTTTCTGAGTCTCGTTGAGAAATTTTTGATCCTGTAAATCTGCTCAGAAACAAGATTATGCTTAAAAAATGCGTTATATGGCAGAATCTAGCACCAAATACGTCATATTTTGTGTTTTTAGAGTACTATTTGCAGTTTTATAAACTCTGAAATGGGTCGAAATCACGCTTCTCCGCGCAGATTTTCACAATCAAAAAGTTGATATTCCTATTCAGGACCTTATAATATGTATGAATCTATCGACAAAAACATCGTATCTCTTGTTTTCAGAGCGCAATCGGCAGTTATATGGAATTTGAGATTAGTCAAAATTACCACACTCAGAGCAGTTTCAAAGTATCGCAAATCACAAAAATCTATCCAATACAACATAATACGCATGAATTAGTCCTCAAATGCACAAAATTTTGCGTTTCCAGCGAGTTATCAGCGTTTTTTCGGAGTCTCGTTGAGAAATTTTTGATCCTGTAAATCTGCGTAGAAGCAAGATTTTGCTTCAAAAATGCGTTATATGGCAAATTCTAGCACTAAATACATCATATTTTGTGTTTTTAGAGTGCTATTTGCAGTTTTACAAACTTGGAATAAGTCAAAATCACGCTTTTCCGCGCAGATATTTACAATCAAAAAGTTCATATTCCTATTCAGGATCTCATAATATGTATGAATCTATCGACAAAAATATCGTATCTCGTGTTCTCAGAGCGCTATCTGCAGTTATATGAAGTTTGAAATAAGTCAAAATTACCACATTCTGAGCAGTTTCAAAGTATCGCAAATCACATAAATCTATCCAATACAACATAATACGCATGAATACGTCCTCAAATGCACAAAATTTTGCGTTTCCAGCGAGTTATCAGCGTTTTTTCTGAGTCTTGTTGAGAAATTTTTTATCCTGTATCTCTGCTCAGAAGCAAGATTTTGCTTCAAAAATGCGTTATATGGCAGAATCTAGCACCAAATACATCATATTTCGTGATTTTAGAGTGCTATTTGCAGTTCTTCAAACTTTGAAATAAGTCAAAATCACGCTTTTCCGCGCAGATTTTCACAATCTAAAAGTTTATATTCCTACTCAAGACCTCATAATATGTATGAATCTATCGACAAAAACATCGTATCTCGTGTTTTCAGAGCGCTATCTGCAGTTATATGAAGTTTGAAATAAGTCAAAATTATCACATTCTGAGCAGTTTCAAAGTATCGCAAATCACATGAATCTATTCAATACAACATAATACGCATGAATCCGTCCTCGAATGCATGAAACTTTGCGTTTCCAGCAAGTTACCAGCGTTTTTTCCGAGTCTCGTTGATAGATTTTTGATACTGTGAATCTGCTCAGAAGCAAGATTTTGCTCCAAAAATGCGTTATATGGCAGAATCTTGCACCAAATACATCATATTTTGTGTTTTAAGAGTGCTATTGGCAGTTTTACAAATTTTGAAATAAGTCGAAATCACGCTTTTCCGCGCAGATTTTCACGACCAAAAAGTTCATATTTTATTCAGGACCTCATAATATGTATAGATCTATCGACAAAAACATCGTATCTCGTGTTTTCAGAGCGCTATCTGCAGTTATATGAAGTTTGAAAACAGTCAAAATTACCACAATCTGAGCAGTTTCAAAGTATCGCAAATCACATAAATCTCTCCAATACAACATAATACGCATGAATCCGTCCTCAAATGCACAAAGTTTTGAGTTAACAGCGAGTTATCAGCGTTTTTTCTGAGTCTCGTTGAGAAATTTTTGATCCTGTTAATCTGCGAAGAAGCAAGATTTTGCTTCAAAAATGCGTTATATGGCAGAATCCAGCACTAAATACATCATATTTCGTGTTTTTAGAGTGCTATTTGCAGTTTTACAAACTTTGGAATAAGTCGAAATCACGCTTTGCCTCGCAAATTTTCACAACCAAAACGTTCATATTCCTATTTAGGACCTCATAATATGTATGAATCTATCGACAAAAACATCGTATCTCGTGTTTTCAGAGCGCTATCTGCAGTTATATGAAGTTTGAAATAAGTCAAAATTACCACATTCTGAGCAGATTCAAAGTATCGCAAATCACATAAATCTATCCAATACAACATAATACGCATGAATCTGTCATCAAATGCACAAAACTCTGCGCTTCCAGCGAGTTATCTGCGTTTCTTCTGAGTCTCGTAGAGAAATTTTTGATGTTGTTAATCTGCTCAGAAGCAGGATTTTGCTTCAAAAATGCGTTATATGGCAGAATCTAGCACCAAGTACATCATATTTTGTGTTTTTAGAGTGCTATTTGCGGTTTTACAAACTCTGGAATAAGTCAAAATCAAGCTTTTCCGCGCAGAATCTCACAATCAAAAAGTTCATATTTCTATTCAGGACCTCATAATATGTATGAATCTCTCTACAAAAACATCGTATCTTGTGTTTTCAGAGCGCTATCTGCAGTTATATGGAGTTTGAAATAAGTCAAAATCACCACATTCTGAGCAGTTTCAAAGTATCGCAAATCACATAAATCTATCCAATCCAACATAATAGGTATGAATCCATCCTCAGATGCACAGAATTTTGCGTTTCCAGCGAGTTATCAGCTTTTTTTCTGAGACTCGTTGAGAAATTTTTGATCCTGTTAATCTGCCCAGAAGCAAGATTTTGCTTCAAAAATGCGTTATATGGCAGAATCTAGCACAAAATACATCATATTTCGTGTTTTTAGAGTGCTATTTGCAGTCTTACAAACTTTGGAATAAGTCGAAATCACGCTTTTCCGCGCAGATTTTCAAAATCTAAAAGTTAATATTCCTATTCAGGACCTCATAATATGTATGGATCTATCGACAAAAACATCGTATCCCGTGTTTTCAGAGCGGTATCTGCAGTTATATGAAGTTTGAAATAAGTCAAAATTACCACATTCTGAGCAGTTGCAATCAAAAAGTTCATATTCTTATTCAGGACCTCATAATATGTATGAATCTATCGACAAAAACATTGGATCTCATGTTTTCAGAGCGCTTTCTGCAGTTATATGAAGTTTGAAATAAGTCAAAATTACCACATTCTGAGCAGTTTCAAAGTATCGCAAATCACATAAATCTATCCAATACAACATAACACGCATGAATCCGTCCTCAAATGCACAAAGTTTTGCGATTCCAGCGAGTTATCAGCGTTTTTCCTGAGTCTCGTTGAGAAATTTTTGATCCTGTAAATCTGCCCAGAAGAATGATTTTGTTTTAAAAATGCGTTATATGGCAGAATCTAGCAACAAATACTCCATATTTCGTGTTCTTAGAGTGCTATTTGCAGTTTCACACACTCTGGAATTAGTCATAATCACGCATTTCCGCGCAGATTTTCACACTCAAATAGTTCAAATTCCCATTCAAGACCTCATAATATGTATGAATCTATTGACAAAAACATCGTATCTCGTGTTTTCAGAGCGCTATCTGCAGTTATATTAAGTTTGAAATAAGTCAAAATTACCACATTCTGAGCAGTTCCAAAGTATCGCAAATCACATGAATCTATCCAATACAACATAATACGCATAAATCCGTCCTCAAATGCACAAAATTTTGCGTCTACAGCGAGTTATCAGCGTTTTTTCTGAGTCTCGTTGAGAAATTTTTGATCCTGTAAATCTGCTCAGAAACAAGATTATGCTTCAAAAATGCGTTATATGGCAGAATCTAGCACCAAATACGTCATATTTTGTGTTTTTTAGAGTACTATTTGCAGTTTTATAAACTTTGGAATAAGTCGAAATCACGCTTCTCCGCGCAGATTTTCACAATCAAAAAGTTGATATTCCTATTCAGGACCTTATAATATGTATGAATCTATCGACAAAAACAATCGTATCTCGTGTTTTCAGAGCGCTATCTGCAGTTATATGAAGTTTGAAAATAAGGCAAAATTACCACATTCTGAGCAGTTCCAAAGTATCGCAAATCACATAAATCTATCCAGTACAACATTATACGCATGAATCCGTCCTCAAATGCACAAAATTTTGCGTTTCCAGCAAGTTATCAGCGCTCTTTCTGAGTCTTGTTGAGAGATTTTTGATTCTGTAAATCTGCTCAGAAGCAAGATTTTGCTTCAAAAATGTGTTATATGGCAGAAACTAGCACCAAATACATCATATTCTGTGTTTTTAGAGTGCTATTTGCAGTTTTACAAACTCTAGAATAAGTCGAAATCACGCTTTTCCGCGCAAATTTCCACGATCAAGAGAGTTCATATTTCCATTCAGGACCTCATAATATGTATTAATCTATCGACAAAATCATCGTATCTCGTGTTTTCAGAGCGCTATCTGCAGTTATATGGAGTTTGAAATAGGTCAAAATTAACACATTCTGAGCAGTTTCAAAGTATCGCAAATCACATAAATCTATCCAATACAACATGATACGCATGAATCCGTCCTCAAATGCACTGAATTTTGCGATTCCAGCGAGTTATCAGCGTTCTCTCTGAGTCTCGTTGAGAAATTTTTGATCCTGTAAATCTGGTCAGAAGCAAGATCTTGCTTCAAAAATGTGTTATATGGGCAGAATCTAGCACCAAATACATCATATTTTGTGTTTTTAGAGTGCTCTTTGCAGTTTCACAAACTTTGGAATAGATCGAAATCACGCTCTTTCGCGCAGATTTTCACAATCAACAAGTTTATATTCCTATTCAGGACCTCATATTATGTATGATTCTATCGACAAAAACATCGTATCTTGTGTTTTCAGAGCGCTATCTGCAGTAATATGAAATTCGAAATAAGTTGAAATTACCACCTTCTGAGCAGTTTTAAAGTATCGCAAATCTCATAAATCTATCCAATAAAACATAATACGTATGAATCTGTCTTCAAATGCACAAAATTTTGCGTTTCCAGCGAGTAATCAGCGTTTATCTGAGTCTCGTTGAGGAGTTTTTAATCCTGTGAATCTGCTCAGAGGCAAGATTTTGCATCAAAAATGCATTATATGGCAGAATCTAGCACTAAATACATCATATTTTGTGTTTTTAAAGTGCCATTTGTAGTTTTACAAACTTTGGAATTAGTCAAAATCACGCTTTTCCGCACAGATTGTCACGATCAAAAAGTTCATATTTCTATCCAGGACCTCATGATATGTATGAATCTATCGACGTAAACATCGTATCTTGTGTTCTCAGAGCGCTATCTGCAGTTATATGAAGTTTGAAATAAGTCAAAATTACCACACCTCTGAGCAGTTTCAAAGTATCGCAAATCACATAAATCTATCCAATACAACATAATTCGCATGAATTCGTACTCAAATGCACAAAATTTTGCTTTTCCAGCGAGTTATCAGCGTTTTTTTTGAGTCTCGTTGAGAAACTTTTGATCCTGTAAATCTGCTCAGAAGCAAGATTATGCTTAAAAAATGCGTTATATAGCAGAATCTAGCACCAAATACATCATATTTTGTGTTTTCAGAGTGCTATTTGCAGTTTTACAAACTTTGGAATAACTCGAAATCACGCTTTTTCCGCGCAGATTTTTCACGATCAAAAAGTTCATATTTCTTTTCATGACCTCATAATATGTATGAATCTATCGACAAAAACATCGTATCTCGTGTTTTCAGAGCGCTATCTGCAGTTATATGAAGTTTGAAATAAGTCAAAATTACCACATTCTAAGCAGTTTCAAAGTATCGCAAATCACATGAATCTTTCCAATACAACATAATACGCATGGATCCGTCCTCAAATGCACAAAATTTTGTGTTTTCAGCGAGTGATCAGCGTTTTTTCTAAGTATCGTTGAGAGATTTTTGATTCTGTAAATCTGCTCAGAAGCTAGATTTTGCTTCAAAAATGCGTTATATGGCAGAATCTAGCACCAAATACATCATATTTCGTGTTTTGAGAGTGCTATTTGCAGTTTTACAAACTTTGGAATAAGTCAAAACCACGCTTTTCCGCGCAGATTTTCACAATCAAAAAGTTCATATTCCTATTCAGGACCTCATTATATGTTTGAATACATCGACAAAAACATCGTATCTTGAGTTTTCAGAGCGCTATCTGCAGTTATATGAAGTTTGAAATAAGTCAAAATCACCACATTCTAAGCAGTATCATGGTATCGCAAATTACATGAATCTATCCAATACAACATAATACGCATGAATCCGTCCTCAAATGCACAAAATTCTGCGTTTCCAGCGAGTTATCAGCGTTTATTCTGAGTCTCGTTGAGAAATTTTTTATCCTGTTAATCTGCTCAGAAGCAAATTTTGCTTCAAAAATGCGTTATATGGCAGAATCTAGCACCAAATACATCATATTCTGTGTTTTTAGAGTGCTAATTGCAGTTTTACAAACTTTGGAATAAGTCGAAATCACGCTTTTTCGCGCAGATTTTCACAATCAAAAAGTTCATATTTCTGTTGAGGACTTCATAATATGTATAAGTCTATCGACAAAAACATCGTATCTCGTGTTTTCAGAGCGCTATCTGCAGTTATATGAAGTTTGAAATAAGTCAAAATTACCACATTCTGAGCAGTTTCAAAGTATCGCAAATCACATTAATCTATCTAATACAACATAATACGCATAAATCCCTCCTCAAATGCACAAAATTCTGCGTTTCCAGCAAGTTATCAGCGTTTTTTCTGAGTCTCGTTGAGAGATTTTTGATTCTGTTAATCTGCTCAGAAGCAAGATTTCGCTTCAAAAATGCGTTATATGGCAGAATCTAGCACCAAATACATCATATTTCGTGTTTTTAGAGTGCTATTTGCTGTTTTACAAACTCTGGAATAAGTCGAAATCACGCTTTTCCGCGCAGATTTTCACAATCTAAAAGTTCATATTCCCATCCAGGACCTCATTATATGTATAAATACATCGACAAAAACATCGTATCTCGTGTTTTCAGAGCGCTATCTGCAGTTATATGAAGTTTGAAATAAGTCAAAATCACCACATCCTAAGCAGTATCAAGGTTTCGCAAATTACATGAATCTATCCAATACAACATAATACGCATGAACCCGTCCTCAAATGCACAAAACTCTGCGTTTCCAGCGAGTTATCAGCGTTTTTTCTGAGTCTTGTTGAGAAATTTTTCATCCTGTAAATCTGCTCAGAAGCAAGATTTTGCTTCAAAAATGCGTTATATGCAGAATCTAGCACCAAATACATCATATTCTGTGTTTTCAGAGTGCTATTTGCAGTTTCACAAACTTTGGAATAAGTCGAAATCACGCTTTTTTCGCGCAGATTTTCACAATCAAAAAGTTCATATTCCTGTTGAGGACCTCATAATATGTATAAAATCTATCGACGAGAACATCGTATCTCGTGTTTTCAGAGCGCTATCTGCAGTTATATGAAGTTTGAAATAAGTCAAAATTACCACTTCTGAGCAGTTTCAAAGTATCGCAAATCACATAAATCTATCCAATACAACATAATACGCATAAATCCCTCCTCAAATGCACAAAATTCAGCGTTTTTTCTGAGTATCGTTGAGAAATTTTTGATCCTGTAAATCTGTTTAGAAGCAAGATTTTGCTTTGGAAATGCGTCATATGGCGGAATCTAGCACCAAATACATCATATTTCGTGTTTCCAGAGTGCTATTTGCAGTTTCACAAACTTTGGAATGAGAAATTTTTTGATCCTGTGAATCTGCTCAGAAGCATGATTTTGCTCCAAAAATGCGTTATATGGCAGAATCTAGCATCAAATACATCATATTTCGTTATTTTAGAGTGCTATTTGAAGTTTTACAAACTTTGGAATGAGTCGAAATCACGCTTTTCCGCGCAGATTTTCACAATCAAAAAAATCATATTCCTATTCAGGACCTTATAATATGTATGAATCTATCGACAAAAACATCGTCTCTCGTGTTTTCAGAGCGCTATCTGCAGTTATATGAAGTTTGAAATATGTCAAAATTACCACATTCTGAGCAGTTTGAAAGTATCGCAAATCACATAAATCTATCCAATACAACATAATACGCATGAATTCGTCCTCAAATGCACAAAATTCTGCGTTTCCAGCGAGTTATCAGCATTTTTTCTGGGTCTCGTTGAGAAATTTTTGATCCTGTAAATCTACTCAGAAGCAAGATTTTGCTTCAAAAATTCGTTATATGGCAGAATCTAGCACCAAATACATAATATTTCGTGTTTTTTGAGTGCTATTTACAGTGTTACAAACTTTGGAATAAGTCGATATAACGCTTTTCCGCGCAAATTTCCAAAATCAAAAAGTCCATATTCCTATTCAGGACCTCATAATATGTATGAATCTATCGACAAAAATATCGTATCTCGTGTTTTTAGAGCGCTATCTGCAGTTATATGAAGTTTGAAATAAGTCAAAATTACCACTTTCCGAGCAGTTTCAAAGTATCGCAAATCACATAAATCTATCCCAAAACAACATAATACGCATGAATCCGTCCTCAAATGCACAATATTTTGCGTTTCCAGCAAATTATCAGCGTTTTTTTCTGAGTCTCGTTGAGAAATTTTTGATCCTGTAAATCTGCTCAGAAGCAAGATTGTGCCCCAAAAATGCGTTACATGGCAGAATCTAGCACCAAATACATCATATTTTGTGTTTTTAGAGTGCTATTTGCAGTTTTACAAACTTTGGAATAGGTCGAAATCACGCTTTTTCGCCTAGATTTTCACAATCAAAGAGTTCATATTCCTATTCGGGACCTCATAATATGTATGAATCTATCGTCAAAAACATTGTATCTTGTGTTTTCAGAGCGCTATCTGCAGTTATATGAAGTTTGAAATAAGTCAAAATTACCACATTCTGAGTAGTTTTGAAGTATGGCAAATCACATAGATGTATCCAATACAACATAATACGCATAAGTCCGTCCTCAAATGCACGAAACATTGCGTTTCCAGCGAGTTATCAGCGTTCTTTCTGAGTCTCGTTGAGAAATTTTTGATCCTGTAAATCTGCTCAGAAGCAAAATTTTACTTCAAAAATGCGTTATATGGCAGAATCTGGCACCAAATACATCATATTCCGTGTTCTTAGAGTGCTATTTGCAGTTTTACAAACTTATGAATAGGTCGAAATCACGCTTTCTCGCGCAGATTTTCACAATCAAAAAGTTCATATTCCTCTCCAGGACCTTATAATATGTATGAATTTATCGACAAAAACATCGTATCTCGTGTTTCCATTGCGCTATCTGCAGTTATATGAAGTTTGAAATAAGTCAAAATTACCACATTCTGAGCAGTTTCAAAGTGTCGCAAATCACATGAATCTATCCAATACAACATAATACGCATGAATCCGTCCTCAAATGCAAAAAATTTTGCGTTTCCATCGAGTTATCAGCGTTTTTTCTGAGTCTCGTTGAGAAATTTTGGATCCTGTAAATCTGCTCAGAAGCAAGATTTTGCTTCAAAAATGCGTTATATGGCAGAATCTAGCATCAAATACATCATATTTCGTGTTTTTAGAGTGCTATTTGCAGTTTTAACAAACTTTGGAATAGGTCGAAATCACGCTTTTCCGCGCAGATTTTCACAATCATAGAGTTCATATTCCTATTCGGGACCTCATAATATGTATGAATCTATCGTCAAAAACATCGTATTTTGTGTTTTCAGAGCGCTATCTGCAGTTATATGAAGTTTGAAATAAGTCAAAATTACCACATTCTGAGTAGTTTCAAAGTATCACAAATCACTTAGATCTATCCAATACAACATAATACGCATGAGTCCGTCCTCAAATGCAAAAAACTTTGCGTTTCCAGCGAGTAATCAGCGTTTTTTCTGAGTCTCGTTGAGAAATTTTTGATCCTGTAAATCTGCTCAGAAGCAAGATTTGGCTTCAAAAATGCGTTATATGGCAGAATCTAGCACCAAATACATCATAGTTCGTGTTTTTAGAGTGCTATTTGCAGTTTTACAAACTTTGGAATAGGTCGGAATCACGCTTTCCCGCGCAGATTTTCACAATCAAACAGTTCATATTCCTATTCAGGACCTTATAATATGTATGAATCTATCGACAAAAACATCGTATCTCGTGTTTTCAGAGCGCTATCTGCAGTTATATGAAGTTTGAAATAAGTCAAAATTACCACATTCTGAGCAGTTTCAAAGTATCGCAAATCACATGAATCTATCCAATACAACATAATACGCATGAATCCGTCCTTAAATGCACAAAATTTCGCGTTTTCAGCGAGTTATCAGCGTTTTTTTCTGAGTCTCGTTGAGAAATTTTGGATCCTGTAAATCTGCTCAGAAGCAAGATTTTGCTTCAAAAATGCATTATATGGCAGAATCTAGTACCAAATGAGTCGAAATCACGCTTCTCTGCGCAGATTTTCACAATCAAAAAGTTCATATTCCTATTCAGGACCTAATAATATGTATGAATCTATCGACAAAAACATCGTATCTCGTGTTTTCAGAGCGCTATCTGCATTTATATGAAATTTGGAATAAGTCAAAATTACCACATTCTGAGCAGTTTCAAAGTATCGCAAATCACATAAATCTATCCAATACAACATAATACGCATGAATCCGTCCTCAAAAGCACAAAATTTTGCGCGTTACCAGCGAGTTATCAGCGTTTTTTCTGAGTCTCGTTGAGAAATTTTTGATCCTGTAAATCTGCTCAGAAGCAAGATTTTGCTTCAAGAATGAGTTATATGGCAGAATCGAGCACCAAATACATCATATTTTGTGTTTTTAGGGTGCTATTTGCAGTTTTACAAACTTTGGAATAAGTCGGAATCACGCTTTTACGCGCAGATTTTCACAATCTAAAAGTTCATATTCCTATTCAGGACCTAATAATATGTATTAATCTATCGACAAGAACATCGTATCTCGTGTTTTCAGAGCGCTATCTGCAGTTATTTGAAGTTTGAAATGAGTCAAAATTACCACATTCTGAGCAGTTTCAAAGTATCGCAAATCACATGAATCTATCCAATACAACATAATACGCATGAATCCGTCCTCATATGCACAAAACTTTGCTTTTCCAGCAAGTTATCCGCTTTTTTTCTGAGTCTTTTTGATAAATTTTTGATCCTGTGAATCTGTTCAGAAGCAAGATTTTGCTCAAAAATGCGTTATATGGCAGAATCTAGCACCAAATACATCATATCCTGTGTTTTAAGAGTGCTATTTGCGGTTTTACAAACTTGAAATAAATCGGAATCACGCTTTTTCGTGCAGATTTTCACGACCAAAAAGTTCATATTTCTATTCAGGACCTCATAATATGTATAGATCCATCGACAAAAACATCGTTTCTCGTGTTTTCAGAGCGCTATCTGCAGTTACATGAAGTTTGAAAACAGTCAAAATTACCACAATCTGAGCAGTTTCAAAGTATCGCAAATCACATAAATCTATCCAATACAACATAATACGCATGAATCCGTCCTCAAATGCACGAAGTTTTGCGTTTCCAGCAAGTTATCAGCGTTTTTTCTGAGTCTCGTTGAGAAATTTTTGATCCTGTAAATCGGCTCAGAAGCAAGATTTTGCTTCAAAAATGTGTTATATGGCAGAATCTAGCACAAAGTACATCATATTTCGTGTTTTTAGAGTGCTATTTGCAGTTTTACAAACTTTGGAATGAGTCGAAATCTCGCATTTCAGCGCAGATTTTCACACTCGAATAGTTCATATTTCTACTCAGGACCTCATAATATGTATGAATCTATCGACAAAATCATCGTATCTCGTGTTTTCAGAGCGGTATCTGCAGTTATATGAAGTTTGAAATAAGTCAAAATTACCACATTCTGAGCAGTTTCAATCAAAAAGTTCATATTCTTATTCAGGACCTCATAATATGTATGAATCTATCGACAAAAACATTGGATCTCATGTTTTCAGAGCGCTTTCTGCAGTTATATGAAGTTTAAAATAAGTCAAAATTACCACATTCTGAGCAGTTTCAAAGTATCGCAAATCACATAAATCTATCCAATACAACATAACACGCATGAATCCGTCCTCAAATGCACAAAATTTTGCGATTCCAGCGAGTTATCAGCGTTTTTCCTGAGTCTCGTTGAGAAATTTTTGATCCTGTAAATCTGCCCAGAAGAATGATTTTGTTTTAAAAATGCGTTATATGGCAGAATCTAGCAACAAATACTCCATATTTCGTGTTCTTAGAGTGCTATTTGCAGTTTTACACACTCTGGAATTAGTCATAATCACGCATTTCCGCGCAGATTTTCACACTCAAATAGTTCAAATTCCCATTCAAGACCTCATAATATGTATGAATCTATTGACAAAAACATCGTATCTCGTGTTTTCAGAGCGCTATCTGCAGTTATATGAAGTTTGAAATAAGTCAGAATTACCACATTCTGAGCAGTCTCAAAGTATCGCAAATCACATAAATCTATCCAATACAACATAATACGCATGAATCCGTCCTCAAATGCACAAAATTTTGCGTCTCCAGCGAGTTATCAGCGTTTTTTCTAAGTCTCGTTGAGAAATTTTTGATCCTGTAAATCTGCTCAGAAGCAAGATTTTGCTTCAAAAATGCGTTATATGGCAGAATCTAGCACCAAATACATCATATTTCGTGTTTTTAGAGTGCTATTTGCAGTTTTACAAACTTTGGAGTAAGTCGAAATCACGCTTTTCCGCGCAGATATTCACAATCAAAAAGTTTATATTCCTATTCAGGACCTTATAATATGGATGAATCAATCGACAATAACATCGTATCTAGTGTTTTTAGAGCGCTATCTGCAGTTATATGAAGTTTTAAATAAGTCAAAATTACCACATTCTGAGCAGTTTCAAAGTATCGCAAATCACATAAATCTATCCAATAAAACGTGATACGCATGAATCTGTCCTCAAATGCACACAATTCTGCGTCTCCAGCAAGTTATCAGCGTTTTTTCTAAGTCTCGTTGAGAAATTTTTGATTCTGTAAATCTGCTCAGAAGCAAGATTTTGCTTCAAAAATGCGTTATATGGCAGAATCTAGCACCAAATACATCATGTTTCGTGTTTTTAGAGGGCTATTTGCAGTTTTACAAACTTTGGAATAAGTCGTGATCACGCTTTTCCGCGCAGATTTTCACAACGAGAAAGTTCATATTCCTTTTCAGGACCTCATAATATGTATGAATCTATCAACAAAAACATCGTATCTCGTGTTTTCAGTGTGCTATCTGCAGTTATATGAAGTTTGAAATAAGTCAAAATTACCACATTCTAAGCAGTTTGAAAGTATCGAAAATCACATGAATCTATCCAATACAACATAATACGCATGGATCCGTCCTCAAATGCACAAAATTTTGCGTTTCCAGCGAGTTATCAGCGTATCTTCTAAGTCTCGTTGAGAAATTTTTGATCCTGTAAATCTGCTCAGAAGCAAGATTTCGCTTCAAAAATGCGTTATATGGCAGAATCCAGCACCAAATACATCATATTTCGTGTTTTTAGAGATCTATTTGCAGTTTTACAAACTTTGGAATAAGTCGGAATCACGCTTTTCCGCGCAGATTTTCACAATCAAAAAGTTCATATTCCTATTCAGGACCTGATAATATGTATTAATCTATCGACAAAAACATCGTATCTCGTGTTTTCAGAGCGCTATCTGCAGTTATATGAAGTTTGAAATAAGTCAGTATTACCACATTCTGAGCAGTTACAAAGTATTGCATATCACATAAATCTATCCAATACAATATAATACGCATGAAACCGTCCTCAAATGCACAAAATTTTGCGTTTCCAGCGAGTTATCAGCGTTTTTTCTGAGTCTCGTTGAGAAATTTTTGATCCTGTAAATCTGCTCAGAAGTGAGATTTCGCTCCTGAAATGCGTTATATGGCAGAATCTAGCACCAAATACATCATATTTCGTGTTTTTAGAGTGCTATTAGCAGTTTTACAAACTTTGGAATAAGTCGAAAACACGCTTTTCCGCGCGGATTTTCACAATCAAATGCATCAAATTTTGCGTTTCCAGCAAGTTATCAGCGTCTTTTCTGAGTCTCAATGATAAATTTTTGATCCTGAATCTGCTCAGAAGCAAGATTCTGCTTCAAAAATGCGTTCTATGGCAGAATCTACCACCAAAAACATCATATTCAATGTTTTTAGAGTGCTATTCGAAGTTTTACAAACTTATGAATAAGTCGGAATCACGCTTTCCCGCGCAGATTTTCACTATCAAAAAGTTCATATTCCTCTTCAGGACCTCATAATATGTATAAATTTATCGACAAAAATATCGTATCTTGTGTTCCCAGAGCGCTATCTGCATTTATATGAAGTTTGAAGTAAGTCAAAATTACCACATTCTGAGCAGTTTAGAAGTATCGCGAATCACATGAATCTATCCAATACAACATAATACGCATAAATCCGTCCTCAAATGCACAAAATTCTGCGTTTCCAGCGAGTTATCAGCGTTTTTTCTGAGTCTCGTTGAGAAATTTTGGATCCTGTAAATCTGCTCAGACGCAAGATTTTGCTTCAAAAATGCAGTATATGGCAGAATATAGCACCAAATGAGTCGAATTCTTGCTTTTCGCGCAGATTTCCACAATCAAAAAGTATATATTCCTATTCAGGACCTCATAATACGTATGAATCTATCGACAAAAACATCGTATCTCGTGTTTCCAGAGCGCTATCTGCAGTTATATAAAGTTTGAAATAAGTCAAAATTACCACAATCTGAGCAGTTTCAAGTATCGCAAATCACATAAATCCATCCAATACAATATAATACGCATGAATCCGTCCTCAAATGCACAAAATTTTGCGTTTCCAGCGAGTTATCAGCGTTTTTTCTTAGTCTTGTTGAGAAATTTTTGATCCTGTAAATCTGCTCAGAAGCAAGATTTTGCTTCAAAAATGCGTTCTATGGCAGAATCTAGCACCAAATACATCATATTTCGTGTATTTAGAGTTTTAGTTGCAGTTTCACAAACTTTGGAATAAGTCGAAATCCCGCTTTTTCGCGCAGATTTTCACAATCAAAAAGTTCGTATTCCTATTCAGGACCTCATAATATGTATGAGTCAATCGGGAATAACATCGTATCTTGTGTTTCCAGATCGCTGTCTGCAGTTATATGAAGTTTGAAATAAGTCAAAATTACTACATTCTGAGCAGTTTCAAAGTATCGCAAATCACATAAATAATAATAATAATAATAATAAATGATTTATTTCTGGAGACCAAAATTCACATGGCATGAGGAAAAGTCAAGTAGTACACACAATCGTGTTATTGGGGCCTATCCTTAAGGAATTCTTCAATATCATAATAACTCTTATTTAAGAGATATAATTCCAATTTTTGTTTGAAACTATTTTTAATCCTAATATCTTTCAAGTATTGTGGTAAGTTGTTGTAACACTTCAAACCAAAGTAGTTGGGATTATTTTTTGATCTATTTTATTTCATATTTGGAACAGTAAGGTTCTTTTTACTGCGAGTATCATAATTATGTACGTTGCTCTGTGTCGGTAAATTGTCTTTGTTATCCCTTATGAACATAGTCACAGAATAAATGTAGATACAGGCAAGATTCAAAATTTTTTCATGTTTGAATATATCTTTACAAGATGCTCTTGCGCTGAGCGAGAAAATATTACGAATTGCAGTTTTTTGAATTCTAAAAACTCGCTTTGCTGAAGGTGAGTATCCCTAGAAAATAATGCCGTAGCTTAGAATAGGATGAAATTTTGCAAAATAACAGGTTCTCGACGTGGGAACGTTCGAAAGTATTCCTAGTCTTTTTATGAGATAGCATAGTGAGGCTAGCGTCTTGCAGATAGCATCAATGTGTGGATCCCATATCAGATTTTCATGTATATTGGGCCCCAAAATTTCACCACATTTAATTTGAGATAAGAGCTGATCATTGCAAGGAAAAGAAGTATCATCCTCTCTCTTTCTATTAGAAAAACTAATAACAACTGATTTGTCGACATTAAGTGACAAGTTCAGTGATGCGAAACAAGATGACAGACTTGCGGCTACCTTCGATATATCCTCAACATCGGACAATAAAACTGACACATCATCTGCATAAGCAACAAAAGTATCAGATTCTAATATATGTTTTATACCATTAATGTATAAAATGAACAAGATCGGCCCAAGAATTGAGCCTTGCGGCACTCCACAACTGACAGGCTGCGCATCAGATCTTTGGTTTGCGTAAATCACCACTTGTTGCCTTTGTTGCAGATAAGAAAAGATCCAATTTGCACACGTACCTCTCAAACCGTACGAGTTTAATATCCCAATTGAAGTAAGATGATTAACGCAATCAAACGCTTTTGAAAGATCAATCATTAGACCAAATATATCCAGACCATTGTCCATAGCCTTGTAAACAGGATCTAGAAAGTTAGCTAGAGCGGATGTTGTGCCTAATCCTTTCCTAAAACCGTGCTGTTCTCCAATCAGGATCTTATTCTTCTCAAGGAATGGAAGAATTCTTGACAACATTACTTTTTCGAAAAGTTTATGAAACACTGAAATCAACGTGATTGGTCTGTAATTTGAGACTAATTCTTTATTACCCCTCTTGTATAATGCTATAACTTTGACATATTTGAGAAGATCAGGAAAAATACCTTCTGATAACGTCAAATTGATACAATGAGTTAAAAGTGCAATAAGTGTATCATAACAATTTTTCAATAAGTTGCTCGAAACTTCATCAATTCCTAAAGAAAAGGAATTTTCCAATGATAAGATTAGAGACAGCAGCTCGTTTTCAGTAACTGGGTGTAAGAATATCGAAGAATCATTTCTAGAACTTAAATGAAAATCAGGAGCCAATGGTAGCTCTTTTTGAATATCCTGTGGTAAATTGATGAAATATTCATTAAACATATCAGCAATATCTAAGGGGTTTCTCACAGTGTTGCTGTTGTTCGTTAATTCATCAATTTTTTTAAATGTGTCAGTATTATCCATGTTCAAGTTACTATTGATGAGTCTCCATAATTTGCGCGTGTTGTTATCACAATTTTCCACACGGTTTGAGTTATAATTGTGTTTTTCTTTCCTGAATAACTGCTATATTCACACTTGAGTTTAGTATAATGTTCCTTAGAGATAAACCCCAATTTACATAGTTCATACAGTTCCTTAATTTTCATTGACTGATATTTTATTTCGGAAGTAATACAAGATTTGTTTTTTCTTATGTTGACTAGATACCGTAATTTTGGGATGAGTAGTTTCAAAATGATACATAAGAGTTTCCATGAAATTGTTGAAACATTTGTTTACGTCAGATTCATTAAAAACAGAGACTCATTGTTCCTGTGCTAGTTGATATTTAAAATGATCTAGATTACTTTTTGAAAATAATCTTTTTCTAATTTTGGTATTTCCTGTAGTTATTTGTGGTTAACTTTTAATACAAATTCCCTGGGCAGAATGATCGGAAATATTATTATGTATTACACTGACTTTGTAATTGCCCTTATATACATTTGTGAATATATTATCTACACAAGATTGACTGTTTTTTGAGAAACGTGTTGGTTCATTTATCGTATGATGCAGATTATAAATATTCATAACATCCAAAAAAGCTTTCTTATCCATATTATCAACTGAAAGATTGATGTTGAAGTCACCTACAACAAATATATTTGAAGTAATATCATTCGTTGTTATTTTTGACAGACACATGTCTATTTGTCTTAAAAAGTTACCTATTTTAGAATTGGGTGACCTATATATAGCTATAATATAATTTACAATATTCAAATGTTTGAATTTTATGGCACAACACTCAAATGTCATCTCAATGTTCAGATCTGCAATAAAATCAATTTTTTGATAGTTAAGTGTGTTTCTATAATAAATAATAACACCACCATGACTATATGTTTGTCTAGAGTACGCATTAGCTATCTGGAAATTTCTAAAAGAGTACGCAGACTGTTCATTTTGCACCAGCCAGTGTTCAGAAAGGCACAATATGTCACAAGGATGAACGGTCAAGAAAATCTCGATTTCTTCAACTTTGTTCCGTAAGCATTGGATGTTCTGATGGACTATGGAAAGAGAAGCAGAGCACGTTTCTGATCTATTTGGAATTGATGTCAAACTGAGGTTTGAATTGTGTTGCGCCGATGAAAAAACCGAGCAACATATGCTCCGCTTGGCCATCTTTCTGGTTTCATGATTTCTTCAAAATTATTATGGTTTATTATAATTTTGAATGATAGAAAATGTTGCGGATATTTTGAAATCATCTCCTCTACTTCTACTTCTGGAAAATCCTGCTTGAGGAAAGAGATAAGATCAGCAGAACTAGTACCTGGATTTATACGTGAAGCGAAAACAAATGCTTTTTTTGGAGCTGTTTTGATAGATGTTAAATTTGTAGCATTGCCTGTAATACCCTTGTTATTACGTTTATTCCTTCCTCGACCAGGAACAATATTTGACCAAGAATCAGTTGATTTCAGTTGCAGCATTTTCGGTATTCAATTCTATGTTTACATCTTTTGACAACTCTAGGTCTGACCTTGTAGCGGTCGTATCTGACGATTTTGTACTTTGCATAGGTTTGTCAGATGTCGCCAAAGCAACTTTATTCATGAATTTATGGTTTGTTTGTTTACCTGCATAAAATAAATTGTCAGGTGGCACTACTGAATCTGAGGAGAATGATTGTCTCTGTTTTTTTAGCAGAAATATTATGGTTTCCTTGTCTTTGATAATATTGCATTTATCTTCAATAATCAAGACTTTTTCCTCGATCAGCTTCTTCAAATACATGATTTCGGTACGCAAAATTTCAAAATCACTTGTCACAGTTGTTACTGGTTCAAGTACGACACTAGCATCCACAAAACTGTCATTCAAATTACAGCACTTTATCATATTATCAATTACTACAAGATTTTTTCTCATACAACAATTTTGATGCAGCACACTTTCACATATAGAGCAAGTCACTGTGTTTTTTATAGCACTACGTCTGCATATTTTACAAATTTTCTTGCTATTAACGACAACAACATCATCTTCTGTCGCCATATTGAATATATCCAATACAACATAATACGCATGAATCCGTCCTCAAATGCACAAAATTTTGCGTTTCCAGCGAGTTATCAGCGTTTTTTCTGAGTCTCGTTGGGAGATTTTTGACTCTGTAAATCTGCTCAGAAGCATGATTTTGCTTCAAAAATGCGTTCTATGGCAGAATCTAGCACCAAGTACATCATATTTTGTGTTTTTAGAGTGCTATTTGCAGTTTTACAAACTTTGGAATGAGTCGGAATCACGCTACTCCGCGCAGATTTTCACAATCAGAAAGTTCATATTCCTATTCAGGACCTCATAATATGTATGAATCTATCGACAAAAACATCGTATCTCGTGTTTTTAGAGCGCTATCTGCAGTTATATGAAGTTTGAAATAAGTCAAAATTACCATATTCTGAGCAGTTACAAAGTATCGCAAATCACATAAATCTATTCAATACAACATATTACGCATGAATAAGTCCTCAAATGCACAAAATCTTGCGTTTCCAGCGAGTTATCAGCGTTTCTTCTGAGTCTTGTTGAGAAATTTTTGATCCTGTAAATCTGCTCAAAAGCAAGATTTTGCTTCAAAAATGCGTTATATGGCAGAATCTAGTACCAAATACATCATATTTAGTGTTTTGAGAGTGCTATTTGCAGTTTTACAAACTTTGGAATTAGTCGAAATCACGCTTCCCCGCGCAGAAATTCACAATCAAAAAGTTCATATTCCTATTCAGGACCTCATAATATATTCAAATCAATCGACAATAACATCGTATCCTGTGTTTTCAGAGCGCTATCTGCAGTTATATGAAGTTTGAAATAAGTCAGAATTACCACATTCTGAGCAGTTTCGAAGTATCGCATATCACATAAATCTATCCAGTACGACATAATACGCATGAATCCGTCCTCAAATGCACAAAATTCCGCGTTTCCAGCGAGTTATCAGCGTTTTTTCTGAGTCTCGTTGAGAAATTTTTGATCCTGAAAATCTGCTCAGAAGCAAGATTCCGCTACAGAGATGCGTTATATGGCAGAATCTAGCACAAAATACATCATATTTCGTGTTTTTAGAGTGCTATTTGCAGTTTTACAAACTTTAGAATAAGTCGAAATCACGCTTTTCCGCGCAGATTTTAACAATCAAAATGTTCATATTTCTATTCAGGACCTCAAAATATGTATGAATCTATCGACAAGAACATCGTATCTCGTGTTTTCAGAGCGCTATCTGCAGTTATATGAAGTTTGAAATAAGTCAAAATTACCACATTCTGAGCAGTTTCAAAGTATCGCAAATCACATGAATCTATCCAATACAACATAATACGCATGAATCCGTCTCCAAATGCACCATGTTTTGCGTTTCCAGCGAGTTATCAGCGTTTTTCCTGAGTCTTGTTGAGAAATTTTTGATCCTGTAAATCTGCTCAGGAGCAAGGTTTTGCTTCAAAAATGCGTTATATGGCCGAATCTAGCACCAAATACATCATATTTTGTGTTTTTAGAGTGCTATTTGCAGTTTTACAAACTTTGGAATAAGTCGAAATCACGCTTTTCCGCGCAGATTTTCACAATCAAAAAGTTCATATTCCTATTCAGGACCTTATAATATGTATGAATCAATCGGCAATAACATCGTATCTTGTGTTTTCAGAGCGCTATCTGCAGTCATATGAAGTTTGGAATAAGTCAAAATTACTACATTCTGAGCAGTTTCTGAGTATCGCAAATCACATAAATCTATCCAATACAACATAATACGCATGGATCCGTCCTCAAATGCACAAAATTTTGCGTTTCCAGCGAGTTATCAGCGTTTTTTTCTGAGTCTCGTTTAGAAATTTTTGATCCTGTTAATCTGCTCAGAAGCATGATTTTGCTTCAAAAATGCGTTCTATGGCAGAATCTTGCACCAAATACATCATATTTAGTGTTTTTAGAAAGCTATTTGCAGTTTTACAAACTTTGGAATGAGTCGAAATCACGCTTTTCCGCGCAGATTCTCACAATCAAAAAGTTCATATTCCTATTCAGGATCTCATTATATGTATGAATCTATCGACAAAAACATCGTATCTCGTGTTTTCAGAGCGCTATCTGCAGTTGTATGAAGTTTGAAATAAGTCAAAATTACTACATTCTGACCAGTTTCAGAGTATCGCAAATCACATAAATCTATCCAATACAACATAATACGCATGAATCCGTCCTCAAATGCACAAAATATTGCGTTTCCAGCGAGTTATCAGCGTTTTTTCTGAGTCTCGTTGAGAAATTTATGATCCTGTAAATCTGCTCAGAAGCATGATTTTGCTTCAAAAATGCGTTCTATGGCAGCATCTAGCACCAAATACATCATAATCAGTGTTTTTAGAGTGCTATTTGCAGTTTTACTTACTTTGGAATAAGTTGAAATCACGCTTTTCCGCGACGAAATTCACAATCAAAAAGCTCATATTTCTATTCAGGACCTCATAATATGTATGAATCTATCGACAAAGACATCGTATCTTGTGTTTCCACAGCGCTATCTGCAGTAATATGAAGTTTGAAATAAGTCAAAATTACCACATTCTGAGCAGTTTCAAAGTATCGCAAATCACATGAATCTATCCAATACAACATAAAACGCATGGATTCGTCCTCAAATGCTCCCAATTTTGCGTTTCCAGCGAGTTATCAGCGTTTTTTCTTAGTCTCAATGCGAAATTTCTGATCTTGAATCTATTCAGAAGCAAGATTTTGCTTCAAAAATGGGTTCTATGGCAGAATCTACCACCAAATACATTATATTTAATGTTTTTAGAGTGCTATTCGCAGTTTTACAAACTTATGAATAAGTCGAAATCACGCTTTCCCGCGCAGATTTTTACAATCAAAAAGTTCATATTCCTCTTCAGGACCTCATAATATGTATGAATTCATCGACAAAAACATCGTATCTCGTGTTCTCAGAGCGCTATCTGCAGTTATATGAAGCTTGAAATAAGTCAAAATTACCACATTCTGAGCAGTTTTAAAGTATCGCAAATCACAATAATCCATCCAATACAGCATAATACGCATGAATTCGTCCTCAAATGCACAAAATTCTGCGTTTCCAGCGAGTTATCAGCGTTTTTCTTGAGTCTCGTTGAGAGATTTTTGATCCTGTAAATCTGCTCAGGAGCAAGATTTTGCTTCAAAAATGCGTTATATGGCCGAATCTAGCACCAAATACATCATATTTAGTGTTTTCAGAGTGCTATATGCAGTTTTACAAACTTTGGAATAAGCCGGAATCACGCTTTTCCGCGCGAATTTTCACAATCAAGAAGTTCATATTTCCATTCAGGACCTCATAATATGTATGAATCTATCGACGAAAACATCGTATCTTGTGTGTTCAGAGCGCAATTTGCAGTTATATAAAGTATGTAATAAGTCAAAATTACCACAATCTGAGCAGTTTCAAGTATCGCAAATCACATAAATCTATCCAATACAGCATAATACGCATGAAGCCGTCCTCAAATGCACAAAATTTTGCGTTTCCAGCGAGTTATCAGCGTTTTTTCTGAGGCTCGTTGAGAAATTTCTGATCCTGTAAATCTGCTCAGAAGCAAGATTTTGCTTCAAAAATGCGTTCTATGGCAGAATTTAGCACAGAATACATCATATTCCGTGTTTTTAGAGTGCTAGTTGCAGTTTTACAAACTTTGGAATAAGTCGAAATCACGCTTTTCCGCGAGAATTTTCACAATCAAAAAGTTCATATTTCTATTCAGGACCTCATAACATGTATGAATCTATCGACAGAAACATCGTATGTCGTGTTCTCAGAGCGCTATCTGCAGTTATATGAAGTTTGAAATAAGTCAAAATTACCACATTCTGAGCAGTTTCAAAGTATCGCAAATCACATGAATCTATCCAATACAACATAATACGCATGAATCCGTCATTGAATGCACCAAATTTTGCGTTTCCAGCAAGTTAGCAGCGTTTTTTCTGAGTCTCAATGATAAATTTTTGATCCTGAATCTGCTCAGAAGCAAGATTTTCTTCAAAAATGCGTTCTATGGCAGAACCTAGCACCAAATACATCATATTCAATGTTTTCAGAGTGCTATTCGCAGTTATACAAACTTATGAATAAGTCAAAATCACGCTTTCTCGCGCAGATTTTCACAATCAAAAAGTTCATATTCCTCTCCAGGACCTTATAATATGTATGAATTTATCGACAAAAACATCGTATCTCGAGTTTTCAGAGCGCTATCTGCAGTTATATGAAGTTTGAAATAAGTCAAAATTACCACATTCTGAGCAGTTTCAAAGTATCGCAAATCACATGAATCTATCCAATACAACATAATACGCATAAATCCGTCCTCAAATGCACAAAACTTTGCGTTTTCAGCGAGTTATCAGCGTTTTTTCTGAGTCTCGTTGAGAAATTTTGGATATTGTAAATCTGCTCAGAAGCAAGATTTTGCTTCAAAAATGCAGTATATGGCAGAATCTAGCACCAAATGAGTCGAAATCACGCTATACCGCGCAGATTTTCACAATCAAAGAGTTCATATTCCTATTCAGGAACTCTTGATATGTATGAATCTAACGACAAAAACATCGTATCTCGTGTTTTCAGAGCGCTATCTGCAGTTATATGAAGTTTGAAATAAGTCAAAATTACCACATTCTGAACAGTTTTAGGGTATCGCAAATCACATAAAGCTATCAGATACAACATAATACGCATGAATCCGTCCTCAAATGCACAAAATTCTGCGTTTCCAGCGAGTTATCAGCGTTTTTCCTGAGTCTCGTTGAGAAATTTTTGATCCTGTAAATCTGCTCAGAAGCAAGATTTTGCTTCAAAAAGCTTTATGTGGCAGAATCTGGCACGAATACATCATATTCCGTTTTTTTAGGGTGCTAGTTGCAGTCTGACAAACTTTGGAATAAGTCGAAAACACGCTTTTTCGCGCAGATTTTCACAATCAAAAAGTTTATATTCCTATTCAGGACCTCATAATATGTATGAATCAATCGGCAATAACATCGTATCTTGTGTTTTCAGAGCGCTATCTGCAGTTATATGAAGTTTGAAATAAGTCAACATTACTACATTCTGAGCAGTTTCAAAATATCGCAAATCACATTAATCTATCCAATACAACATAATAAGCATGAATCCGTCCTCAAATGAACCAAATTTTGCTTTTTCAGCGAGTTTTCAGCGTTTTTTCTGAGTCTTAATGATAAATATTTGATCCTGAATCTGCTCAGAAGCAAGATTTTGCTTCAAAAATGCGTTCTATGGCAGAATCTAGCACCAAATACATCATATTTAGTGTTTTCAGAGTGCTATTTGCAGTTTTACAAATTTATGAATAAGTCGAAATCACGCTTTCCCGAGCAGATTTTCACAATCAAAAAGATCATATGCCTCTTCAGGATCTTATAATATGTATGAATTTATCGACAAAAACATCGTATCTCGTGTTTTCAGAGCGCTATCTGCAGTTATATGAAGTTTGAAATAAGTAAAAATTACCACATTCTGAGCAGTTTCAAAGTATCGCAAATCACATGAATCTATCCAATACAACATAATACGCATGAATCCGTCCTCAAATGCACAAAGTTTTGCGTTTCCAGCGAGTTATCAGCGTTTTTTCTGAGTCTTGTTGAGAAATTTTGGATCCTGTAAATCTGCTCAGAAGCAAGATTTTGCTTCAAAAATGCAGTATATGGCAGAATCTAGCATTAAATGAGTCGAAATCACGCTTTTCCGCGCAGATTTTCACAATCAAAAATATCACATTTCTATCCAGGACCTCTTAATATGTATGAATCTATCGACAAAAACATCGTATCTCGTGTTTTCAGAGCGCTATCTGCAGTTATATGAAGTTTAAAATACGTCAAAATTACCACATTCTGACCAGTTTCGAAGTATCGCAAATCACATAAATCTATCCAATACAACATAATACGCATGGATCCGTCCTCAAATGCACAAAATTTTGCGTTTCCAGCGAGTTATCAGAATGTGGTAATTTTGACTTATTTCAAACTTCATATAACTGCAGATAGCGCTCTGTAAACACGAGATACGATGTTTTTGTCGATAGATTCATACATATTATGAGGTCCTGAATAGGAATATGAACTTTTCTATTGTGGAAATCTGCGCGGAAAAGCGTGATTTCGACTTATTCCAAAGTTTGTAAAACGGCAAATAGCACTCTAAAAACACGAAATATGATGTATTTGGTGCTAGATTCTGCCATATGACGCATTTTTGTAGCAAAATCTTGCTTCTGAGCAGGTTTACAGGATCAAAAATTTCTCAACGAGACTCAGGGAGACCGCTGATAACTCGCTGGAAACGCAAAATTTTGTGCATTTGAGGACGGATTCATGCGTGTCATGTTGTATTGGATAGATTCCTGTGATTTGCGATACTTTGAAACTGCTCAGAATGTGGTAATTTTGACTTATTTCAAACTTCATATAACTGCAGATAGCGCTCTGAAAACACGAGATACGATGTTTTCATCGATAGATTCATACATATTATTAGGTCCTGTGGAGAAATATCAACTTTTTGATTGTGAATATCTGCGCGGAAAAGCGTGATTTCGACTCATTCCAAACTTTGTAAGACTGCAAATTGCACTCTAAGAACACGAAATATGATTTAGTTGGTGCTAGATTTTGCCATATAACGCATTATTGAAGCAAAATCTTGCTTCTGAGCAGATTTACAGGTTGAAAAATTTCTCAACGAGACTCAGAAACAACGCTGATAACTCGCTGGAAACGCATAATTATGTGCATTTGAGGACGGATTCATGCGTATTATATTGTATTGGATAGATTTATATGATCTGCGATCCTTTGAAACTGCTCAGAATGTGGTAATTTTGACTTATTTCAAACTTCATATAACTGCAGATAGCGCTCTGAAAACACAAGATACGATGTTTTTGTCGATAGATTCATACATATTATGAGGTCCTGAATGGGAATATGAACTTTTTGATTGTGGAAATCTGCGCGGAAAAGCGTGTTTTCGACTTATTCCAAAGTTTGTAAAACTGCAAATAGCACTCTAAAAACACGAAATATGATGTATTTGGTGCTAGATTCTGCCATATAACGCATTTTTGGAGCAAAATCTTGCTTCTGAGCAGATTTACAGGATCAAAAATTTCTCAACGAGTCGCAGAAACAACGCTGATAACTCGCTGGAAACGCAAAATTTTGTGCATTTGAGGACGGGTTCATGCGTATTATGTTGTATTGGATAGATTTATGTGATTTGCGATACTTTGAAACTGCTCAGAATGTGGTAATTTTGACTTATTTCAAACTTCATATAACTGCAGATAGCGCTCTGAAAACACGAGATACGATGTTTTTGTCGATAGATTCATACATATTATGAGGTCCTGAATAGGAATATAAACTTTTTGATTGTGAAAATCTGCGCGGAAAAAGCGTGATTTCGACTTATTCCAAAGTTTGTAAAACTGCAAATAGCTCTCTAAAAACACGAAATATGATGTATTTGGTGATTGATTCTGCCATATAACGCATTTTTGAAGCAAAATCATGTTTCTGACTAGATTTACAGGATCAAAAATTTCTCAACGAGACTCAGATACAACGCTGATAACTCGCTGGAAACGCAAAATTTTGTGCATTTGAGGACGGATTCATGCGAACTATGTTGTATTGGATAGATTTATGTGATTTGCGATACATTGAAACTGCTCAGAATGTGGTAATTTTGACTTATTTCAAACTTCATATAACTGCAGATAGCGCTCTGAAAACACGAGATACAATGTTTTTGTCGATAGATTCATACATATTATGAGGTCCTGAATTGGAATATGAACTTTTTGATTGTGAAAATCTGCGCGGAAAAGCGTGATTTCGACTTATTCCAAAGTTTGTAATACTGCAAATAGCACTCTAAAAACACCAAATATGATGTATTTGGTGCTAGATTCTGCCATATAACGCATTTTTGGAGCACAATCTTGCTTCTGAGCATATTTACAGGAAAAAAAATTTCTCAACGAGACTCAGAAAAAACGCCGATAACTTGCTGGAAAGGCAAAATTTTGTGCATTTGATGACGGATTCATGCGTATTATGTTGTATTGGGAAGATTTATCCGATTTGCGATACTTTGAATCTGGCTCAGGATGTGGTGATTTTAACTTAATTCAAACTTCATATAACTGCAGATTGCGCTCTGAAAACACAAAATATGATGTTTTTGTCAATAGATTCATTCATATTATGAGGTCCTTAATAGGATTATGAACTTTTTGATTGTGAAAATCTGCGCGGAAAAGCGTGATTTCGACTTATTCCAAAGTTTGTTAAAACGGCAAATAGCACTCTAAAAACACGAAATATGATGTATTGGTGCTAGATTCTGCCATATGACGCATTTTTGTAGCAAAATCTTGCTTCTGAGCAGGTTTACAGGATCAAAAATTTCTCAACGAGACTCAGGGAGACCGCTGATAACTCGCTGGAAACGCAAAATTTTGTGCATTTGAGGACGGATTCATGCGTGTCATGTTGTATTGGATAGATTCCTGTGATTTGCGATACTTTGAAACTGCTCAGAATGTGGTAATTTTGACTTATTTCAAACTTCATATAACTGCAGATAGCGCTCTGAAAACACGAGATACGATGTTTTCATCGATAGATTCATACATATTATTAGGTCCTGTGGAGAAATATCAACTTTTTGATTGTGAATATCTGCGCGGAAAAGCGTGATTTCGACTCATTCCAAACTTTGTAAGACTGCAAATTGCACTCTAAGAACACGAAATATGATTTAGTTGGTGCTAGATTTTGCCATATAACGCATTATTGAAGCAAAATCTTGCTTCTGAGCAGATTTACAGGTTGAAAATTTCTCAACGAGACTCAGAAACAACGCTGATAACTCGCTGGAAACGCATAATTATGTGCATTTGAGGACGGATTCATGCGTATTATATTGTATTGGATAGATTTATATGATCTGCGATCCTTTGAAACTGCTCAGAATGTGGTAATTTTGACTTATTTCAAACTTCATATAACTGCAGATAGCGCTCTGAAAACACAAGATACGAAGGTTTTTGTCGATAGATTCATACATATTATGAGGTCCTGAATGGGAATATGAACTTTTTGATTGTGGAAATCTGCGCGGAAAAGCGTGTTTTCGACTTATTCCAAAGTTTGTAAAACTGCAAATAGCACTCTAAAAACACGAAATATGATGTATTTGGTGCTAGATTCTGCCATATAAACGCATTTTTGGAGCAAAATCTTGCTTCTGAGGCAGATTTACAGGATCAAAAATTTCTCAACGAGTCGCAGAAACAACGCTGATAACTCGCTGGAAACGCAAAATTTTGTGCATTTGAGGACGGGTTCATGCGTATTATGTTGTATTGGATAGATTTATGTGATTTGCGATACTTTGAAACTGCTCAGAATGTGGTAATTTTGACTTATTTCAAACTTCATATAACTGCAGATAGCGCTCTGAAAACACGAGATACGATGTTTTTTGTCGATAGATTCATACATATTATGAGGTCCTGAATAGGAATATAAACTTTTTGATTGTGAAAATCTGCGCGGAAAAGCGTGATTTCGACTTATTCCAAAGTTTGTAAAACTGCAAATAGCTCTCTAAAAACACGAAATATGATGTATTTGGTGATTGATTCTGCCATATAACGCATTTTTGAAGCAAAATCATGTTTCTGACTAGATTTACAGGATCAAAAATTTCTCAACGAGACTCAGATACAACGCTGATAACTCGCTGGAAACGCAAAATTTTGTGCATTTGAGGACGGATTCATGCGAACTATGTTGTATTGGATAGATTTATGTGATTTGCGATACATTGAAACTGCTCAGAATGTGGTAATTTTGACTTATTTCAAACTTCATATAACTGCAGATAGCGCTCTGAAAACACGAGATACAATGTTTTTGTCGATAGATTCATACATATTATGAGGTCCTGAATTGGAATATGAACTTTTTGATTGTGAAAATCTGCGCGGAAAAGCGTGATTTCGACTTATTCCAAAGTTTGTAATACTGCAAATAGCACTCTAAAAACACCAAAATATGAAGTATTTGGTGCTAGATTCTGCCATATAACGCATTTTTGGAGCACAATCTTGCTTCTGAGCATATTTACAGGAAAAAAAATTTCTCAACGAGACTCAGAAAAAACGCCGATAACTTGCTGGAAAGGCAAAATTTTGTGCATTTGATGACGGATTCATGCGTATTATGTTGTATTGGGAAGATTTATCCGATTTGCGATACTTTGAATCTGCTCAGGATGTGGTGATTTTAACTTAATTCAAACTTCATATAACTGCAGATTGCGCTCTGAAAACACAAAATATGATGTTTTTGTCAATAGATTCATTCATATTATGAGGTCCTTAATAGGATTATGAACTTTTTTGATTGTGAAAATCTGCGCGGAAAAGCGTGATTTTGACTCATTCCAAAGTTTGTAAAACTGCAAATAGCACTCTAAGAACAGGAAATATGATGTATTAGGTGCTAGATTCTGCTATATAACGCATTATTGAAGCAAAATCTTGCTTCTGAGCAGATTCACAGGATCAAAAGTTCCTCAACGAGACTCAGAAACAACGCTGATAACTCGCTGAAAACGCAGAATTTTGTGCATTTGAGGACGGATTCATGCGTATCATGTTGTATTGGATAGATTTATGTGATTTGCGATACTCTGAAACTGCTCAGAATGTGGTAATTTTGACTTATTTCAAACTTCATATAACTTCAGATAGCGCTCTGAAAACACAAGATACGATGTTTTTGTCGATAGATTCAAACATATTATGAGGTCCTGGATAGGAATATGAACTTTTTGATTGTGAAAATCTGCGCGGAAAAGCGTGATTTCGACTTATTCCAAAGTTTGTAAAACTGCAGAGAGCACTTTGAAAACACGAAATATGATGTATTTGGTGCTAGATTCTGCCATATAACGCATTTTTGAAGCAAAATCTTGCTTCTAAGCTGATTTTTAGGATCAAAAATTTCTCAACGAGACTCAGAAAAAACGCTGATAACTTGCTGGAAACGCAAAATTCTGTGCATTTGAGGACGGATTCATGCGTATTATGTTGTATTGGATAGATTTATGTGATTTGCGATACGTTGAAACTGCTCAGAATGTGGTAATTTTGACTTATTTCAAACTTCATATAACTGCAGATAGCGCTCTGGAAACACATGGTACGATGTTTTTGTCGATAGATTCATACATATTATGAGGTCCTAAATAGGAATATGAATTTTTTGATTGTGAAAATCTGCGCGGAAAAGCGTGATTTCGACTTATTTCAAAGTTTGTAAAACTGCAAATAGCACTCTAAAAACACGAAATATGATGTATTTGGTGCTAGATTCTGCCATATAACGCATTTTTGGAGCAAAATCTTGCTTCTGAGCAGATTTACAGGATCAAAAATTTCTCAACGAGTCGCAGAAACAACGCTGATAACTCGCTGGAAACGCAAAATTTGTGCATTTGGGGACGGATTCATGCGTATTATGTTGTATTGGATAGATTATCTGATCTGCGATACTTTGAAACTGCTCAGAATGTGGTGATTTTGACTTATTTCAAACTTCATATAACTTCAGATAGCGCTCTGAAAACACGAGATACGATGTTTTTATCGATAGATTCATACATATTATGAGGTCCTGAATAGGAATATGAACTTTTTGATTGTGAAAATCTGCGCGGAAAAGCGTGATTTCGACTCATTCCAAAGTTTGTAAAACTGCAAATAGCACTCTGAAAACACGAAATATGATGTTTTTGGTGCTAGATTCTGCCATATAAAGCATTTTGAAGCAAAATCATGCTTCTGAGCTGATTTACAGGATCAAAAATTTCTCAACGAGACTCAGAAACAACGCTGAAAACTCGCTGGAAACGCAAAATTTTGTGCATTTGAGGACGGATTCATGCGTATTATGTTGTATTGGATAGATTTATGTGATTTGCGATGCTCCTGAAACTGCTCAGAATGTGGTAATTTTGACTCATTTCAAACTTCATATAACTGCAGATAGCGCTCTGAAAACACGAGAAACGATGTTTTTGTCGATAGATTCATACATATTATAAGATCCTGAATAGGAATATGAACTTTTTGATTGGGAAAATCCGCGCGGAAAAGCGTGATTTCGACTTATTCCAAAGTTTATAAACTGCAAATAGCACTCTAAGAACACAAAATATGATGTATTTGGTGCTAGATTCTGCCATATAACGCATTTTTGTAGCAAAATCTTGCTTCTGAGCAGATTAACAGAATCAAAAATTTCTCAACGAGACTCAGAAAAAACGCTGATAACTCGCTGGAAACGCAAAATTTTGTGCATTTGAGGACGGGTTCATGCGTATTATGTTGTATTGGATAGATTTATGTGATTTGCGATACTTTTAGACTGCTCAGAATGTGGTAATTTTGACTTATTTCAAACTTCATATAACTGCAGATAGCGCTCTGAAAACACGAGATACGATGTTTTTGTCGATAGATTCATACATATTATGAGGTCCTGAATAGGAATATAAACTTTTTGATTGTGAAAATCTGCGCGGAAAAGCGTGATTTCGACTTATTCCAAAGTTTGTAAAACTGCAAATAGCTCTCTAAAAACACGAAATATGATGTATTTGGTGATTGATTCTGCCATATAACGCATTTTTGAAGCAAAATCATGTTTCTGACTAGATTTACAGGATCAAAAATTTCTCAACGAGACTCAGAAACAACGCTGATAACTCGCTGGAAACGCAAAATTTTGTGCATTTGAGGACGGATTCATGCGAACTATGTTGTATTGGATAGATTTATGTGATTTGCGATACATTGAAACTGCTCAGAATGTGGTAATTTTGACTTATTCCAAACTTCATATAACTGCAGATAGCGCTCTGAAAACACGAGATACAATGTTTTTGAATTTCGACTTATTCCAAAGTTTTAAAACTGCAAATAGCACTCTAAAAACACTAAATATGATGTATTTGGTGCTAGATTCTGCCATATAAAGCATTCTTGGAGCAAAATCATGTTTCTGACAAGATTAACAGGATCAAAAATTTCTCAACGAGACTCAGAAACAACGCTGAAAACTCGCTGGAAACGCAAAATTTTGTGCATTTGAGGACGGATTCATGCAAATTATGTTGTATTGGATAGATTCATGTGATTTGCGATACATTGAAACTGCTCAGAATGTGGTAATTTTGACTTATTCAAAACTTCATATAACTGCAGATAGCGCTCTGAAAACATGAGATATGATGTTTTTGTCGATAGACTCAAACATTATATGAGGTCCTGAATAGAAATATGAACTTTTTGATCGTGAAAATCTGCGCGGAAGAGCGTGATTTCGACTTATCCCAAAGTTTGTAAAACTGCGAATAGCACTCTAAAAACACGAAATATGATGTATTTGGTGCTAGATTCAGCCATATAACGCATTTTTGAGGCAAAATCTTGCTTCTGAGCAGATTTATAGGATCCAAAATTTCTCAACGAGACTCAGAAACAACGCTGATAACTCGCTGGAAACGCAAAATTTTGTGCAATAGAGGAAGGATTCATGCGTATTATGTTGTATTTTGGATAGATTCATGTGATTTGCGATACTTTGAAACTGCTCAGAATGTGGTAATTTTGACTTATTTCAAACTTCATATAACTTCAGATAGCGCTCTGAAAACACTAGATACGATGTTTTTGTCGATAGATTCAAACATATTATGAGGTCCTGGATAGGAATATGAACTTTTTGATTGTGAAAATCTGCGCGGAAAAGCGTGATTTCGACTTATTCCAAAGTTTGTAAAACTGCAAATAGCACTTTGAAAACACGAAATATGATGTATTTGGTGCTAGATTCTGCCATATAACGCATTTTTGAAGCAAAATCTTGCTTCTAAGCTGATTTACAGGATCAAAAATTTCTCAACGAGACTCAGAAAAAACGCTGATAACTTGCTGGAAACGCAAAATTCTGTGCATTTGAGGACGGATTCATGCGTATTATGTTGTATTGGATAGATTTATGTGATTTGCGATACGTTGAAACTGCTCAGAATGTGGTAATTTTGACTTATTTCAAACTTCATATAACTGCAGATAGCGCTCTGGAAACACGAGGTACGATGTTTTTGTCGATAGATTCATACATATTATGAGGTCCTAAATAGGAATATGAATTTTTTGATTGTGAAAATCTGCGCGGAAAAGCGTGATTTCGACTTATTTCAAAGTTTGTAAAACTGCAAGTAGCACTCTAAAAACACGAAATATGATGTATTCGGTGCTAGATTCTGCCATATAATGCATTTTTGAAGCAAAATCTTGCTTCTGAGCAGATTTACAGGATCAAAAATTTCTCAACGAGACTTAGAAAAACGCTGATAACTCGCTGAAAATCGCCAATTTTTGTGCATTTGAGGACGGATTCATGCGTGTCATGTTGTATTGGATAGATTTCTGTGATTTGCGATACTTTGAAACTGCTCAGAATGTGGTAATTTTGACTTATTTCAAACTTCATATAACTGCAGATAGCGCTCTGAAAACACGAGATACGATGTTTTTATCGATAGATTCATACATATTATTAGGTCCTGTGGAGAAATATCATTTTTTTGATTGTGAATATCTGCGCGGAAAAGCGTGATTTCGACTTATTCCAAACTTTGTAAGACTGCAAATTGCACTCTAAAAACACGAAATATGATGTAGTTGGTGCTAGATTTTGCCATATAACGCATTATTGAAGCAAAATCTTGCTTCTGAGCAGATTTACAGGTTGAAAAATTTCTCAACGAGACTCAGAAACAACGCTGATAACTCGCTGGAAACGCAAAATTATGTGCATTTGAGGACGGATTCATGCGTATTATATTGTATTGGATAGATTTATCTGATCTGCGATCCTTTGAAACTGCTCAGAATGTGGTAATTTTGACTTATTTCAAACTTCATATAACTGCAGATAGCGCTCTGAAAACACAAGATACGATGTTTTTGTCGATAGATTCATACATATTATGAGGTCCAGAATAGGAATATGAACTTCTGATTGTGAAAATCTGCGCGAGGAAAGCGTGTTTTCGACTTATTCCAAAGTTTGTAAAACTGCAAATAGCACTCTTAAAACACGAAATATGATGTATTTGGTGCTAGATTCTGCCATATAACGCATTTTTGGAGCAAAATCTTGCTTCTGAGCAGATTTACAGGATCAAAAATTTCTCAACGAGTCGCAGAAACAACGCTGATAACTCGCTGGAAACGCAAAATTTTGTGCATTTGGGGACGGATTAATGCGTATTATGTTGTATTGGATAGATTTATCTGATCTGCGATACTTTGAAACTGCTCAGAATGTGGTGATTTTGACTTATTTCAAACTTCATATAACTTCAGATAGCGCTCTGAAAACACGAGATACGATGTTTTTGTCGATAGATTCATACATATTATGAGGTCCTGAATAGGAATATGAACTTTTTGATTGTGAAAATCTGCGCGGAGAAGCGTGATTTCGACTCATTCCAAAGTTTGTAAAACTGCAAATAGCACTCTAAAAACACGAAATATGATGTATTTGGTGCTAGATTCTGCCATATAACGCATTTTTGAAGCAAAATCTTGCTTCTGAGCTGATTTACAGGATCAAAAATTTCTCACCGAGACTCAGAAAAAACGCTGATAACTCGCTGAAAACGCAAAATTTTTGTGCATTTGAGGACGGATTCATGCGTATTATGTTGTATTGGATAGATTTATGTAATATGCGATGCTCTGAAACTGCTCAGAATGTGGTAATTTTGACTTATTTCAAACTTCATATAACTGCAGATAGCGCTCTGAAAACACGAGAAACGATGTTTTTGTCGATAGATTCATACATATTATGAGGTCCTGAATAGGAATATAAACTTTTTTGATTGTGAAAATCTGCGCGGGAAAGCGTGATTTCGACTTATTCCAAAGTTTGTAAAACTGCAAATATCTCTCTAAAAACACGAAATATGATGTATTTGGTGATTGATTCTGCCATATAACGCATTTTTGAAGCAAAATCATGTTTCTGACTAGATTTACAGGATCAAAAATTTCTCAACGAGACTCAGAAACAACGCTGATAACTCGCTGGAAACGCAAAATTTTGTGCATTTGAGGACGGATTCATGCGAATTGTGTTGTATTGGATAGATTTATGTGATTTGCGATACATTGAAACTGCTCAGAATGTGGTAATTTTGACTTATTCCAAACTTCATATAACTGCAGATAGCGCTCCGAAAACACGAGATACAATGTTTTTGTCGATGGATTCATACATATTATGAGGTCCTGAATTGGAATATGAACTTTTTGATTGTGAAAATCTGCGCGGAAAAGCGTGATTTCGACTTATTCCAAGTTTGTAAAACTGCAAATAGCACTCTAAAAACACAAAATATGATGTATTTGGTGCTAGATTCTGCCATATAACGCATTTTTGGAGCACAATCTTGCTTCTGAGCAGATTTACAGGAACAAAAATTTCTCAACGAGATTCAGAAAAAAGGCAGATAACTCGCTGGAAACGCAAAATCTTGTGCATTTGAGGACGGATTCATGCGTATTATGTTGTATTGGATAGATTTATGTGATTTGCAATACTTTGAAACCTCTCAGAATGTGGTAATTTTGACCTATTTCAAACTTCATATAACTGCAGATTTCGCTCTGAAAACATGAGATACGATGTTTTTGTCGATAGATTCATACATATCATGAGGTCCTGGATAGGAATATGAACTTTTTGATTGTGAAAATCTGCGCGGAAAAGCGTGATTTTGACTTAGTCCAAAGTTTGTAAAACTGCTAATAGCACTCTAAACACACGAAATATGATGTATTTGGTGATAGATTCTGCCATATAACGCATTTTTGGAGCAGAATCTTGCTTCTGAGCAGATTTAGAGGATCAAAAATTTCTCAACGAGACTCAGAAAAGACGCTAATAACTTGCTGGAAACGCAGAATCTTGCGCATTTGAGGACGAATTCATGCGTAATATGTATTATTGGATAGATTTATGTGATTTGCGATACTCTGAAACTGCTCAGAATGTGGTAATTTTGACTTATTCCAAACTTCATATAACTGCAGATAGCGGTCTGGAAACACAAGATACGATGTTTTTGTCGATAGATTCATACATATTATGAGGTCCTGAATAGGAATATGAACTTTTTGATTGTGAAAATCTGCGCGGAAAAGCGTGATTTCGACTTATTCCAAAGTTTGTAAAACTGCGAATAGCACTCTAAAAACACGAAATATAATGTATTTGGTGCTAGATTTTGCCATATAACGCATTTTTGGAGCAAAATCTTGCTTCTGAGCAAATTAACAGGATCAAAAATTTCTCAACAAGATTCAGAAAAAACGCTGATTACTCGCTGGAAACGCAAAATTCTGTGCATTTGAGGACGGATTCATGCTTATTATGTTGTATTGGAGAGATTTATGTGATTTGCGATACTTTGAAACTGCTCAGATAGTGGTAATTTTGACTGCTTTCAAACTCCATATAACTAAAGACGACGCTCTGAAAACACGAGATACGATGTTTTTGTTGATAGATCTATACATATTATGAGATCCTGAATAGAAATATGAACTTTTTGGTCGTGAAAATCTGCGCGGAAAAGCGTGATTTCGACTCATTTCAAAGTTGTCAAACTGCAAATAGCACTCCTCAAACACAAAATATGATGTAATTGGTGCTAGATTCTGCCATATAACGCATTTTTGAAGCAAAATCTTGCTTCTGAGCAGATTTACAGGATCAAAAATTCCTCAACGAGACTTAGAAAAAACGCTGATAACTCGCTGGAAACAACAAATTTTGTGCATTTGAGGACGGGTTCATGCGTATTATGTTGTATTGGATAGATTTATGTGTTTTGCGATACTTTGAAACTGCTCAGAATGTGGTAAATTTGACTTATTTGTAACTTCATATAACTGCAGATAGCGCTCTGAAAACACAAGACACGATGTTTTTGTCGATAGATTCATACATTCTATAAGGTCTTGGATAGAAATATGAACTGTTTGATTGTGAAAATCTGCGCGGAAAAGCGTGATTTCGACTTATTCCAAAGTTTGTAAAACTGCAAATAGCACTCTAAAAACACAGAATATGATGGATTTGGTGCTAGATTCCGCAATATAACGCATTTCTGAAGCAAAATCTTCCTTCTGAGCAGATTTACAGGAATCAAAAAATTCTCAACGGAACTCAGATAAAACGCTGATAACTTGCTTTGTACGCAAAATTTTGTGCATTTGAGGACGGATTCATGCGTATTATGTTGTATTGGATAGATTTATGTGATTTGCGATACTTTGAGACTGCTCAGAATGTGGTAATTTTGACTTATTTCAAACTTCATATAACTGCAGATAGCGCTCTGGAAACACGAGATACGATGTTTTTGTCGATAGATTCATACATATCAAGAAGTACTGGATAAGAATATGAACTTTTTGATTGGAAAAATCTGCGCGGAAAAGCGTGATTTCGACTTATTCCAAAGTTTGTAAGACTGCAAATAGCACTCTTAAAACACGAAATATGATGTATTTGGTGCTAGATTCTGCCATATAACGCATTTTTGAGGCAAAATCTTGCTCCTGAGCAGATTTACAGAATCAAAAACTTGACTGTCTTCAAACTTCATATAACTGAAGATAGCGCTCTGAAACACGAGATACGATGTTTTTGTCGATAGATCTATACATATTATGAGGTCCTGAATAGAAATATGAACTTTTTGGTCGTGGAAATCTGCTTGTAAAAGCGTGATTTCGACTTATTTCAAAGTTTGTAAAACTGCAAATAGCACTTTTAAAACACATTATATGATGTATTTTGTGCTAGATTCTGCCATATTACGCATTTTTGGAGCAAAATCTTGCTTCTGAGCAGATTTACAGGATCAAAAATTTCTCAACGAGACTCAGAAAAAACGCTGATATTTTGCTGGAAACGCAAAGTTTAGTGCAATTGAGGACGAATTCATGCGTATTATGTTGTATTGGATAGATTCATGTGATTTGCGATACTATGAAACTGCTCAGAATGTGGTAATTTTGACTTATTTCAAACTTCATATAACTGCAGATAGCGCTCTGAAAACACGAAATACGATGTATTTGTCGATAGACTCATACATATTATGAGGTCCTGAATAGGAATATGAACTTCTTGATTGAGAAAATCTGCGCGGAAAAGCATGATTTGGATCTATTCCAAAGTTTGTAAAACTGCAAATAGCACTCTAAAAACACGAAATATGATGTATTTACTGCTAGATTCTGCCATATAACGCATTTTGAAGCAAAATCTTGCTTCTGAGCAGATTTACAGGATCAAAAATTTCTCAACGAGACTCAGAAAAAACGCTGATAACTCGCTGGAAACGCCAAAATTTGTGCATTTGAGGACGGATTCATGCGTATTATGTTGTATTGGATTGATTTAAGTGATTTGCGATACTTTGAAACTGCTCAGAATGTGGAAATTTTGACTTTTTTCTAACTTCATATAACTGCAGATAGCGCTCTGAGAACACGAGATACCACGTTTTTGTCGATAGATTCATACGTTTCATGAGGTCTTGGATAGCAATATGGACTTTTTGATTGTGATAATCTGCGCGGAAAAGCGTGATTTCGACTTATTCCAAAGTTTGTAAAACTGCGAATAGCACTCTAAAAACACGAAATATGATGTATTTGGTGCTAGATTCCGCAATATAACGCATTTTTGAAGCAAAATCTTGCTTCTGAGCAGATTAACAGGATCAAAAATTGCTCAACGGAACTCAGAAAAAACGCTGATAACTTGCTGGGAACGCAAAATTTTGAGCATTTGAGTACGAATTCATCCGTATTATGTTGTATTGTAATTTTTACTTATTTCGAACTTCATATAACTGCAGATAGCGCTCTAAAAACACGAGAAACGATGTTTTTGTCGACAGATTCATACATATTATGAGGTCCTGAATAGGAATATTAACTTTCTGATTGTGAGAATCTGCGCGGTAAAGCGTGATTTCGACTTATTCCAGAGTTTGTAAAACAGCAAATAGCACCCTGAAAACACGAATTTTATGTATATTAGGTGCTAGATTCTGGAATATAACGCATCTTTGAAGCAAAATCTTGCTTCTGAGCAGATTAACAGAATCTAAAATTTCTCAACGAGACTCAAAAAAAAACACTGATAACTCGCTGGAAACGCAAAATTTTGTGCATTTGAGGATGGATTCATACGTATTATGTTGAATTGGATAGATTTATGTTATTTGCGATACTTTGAAACTGCTCAGAATGTGGTAATTTTGACTTATTCCAAACTTCATATAACTGCAGATAGCGCTCTGAAAACACGAGATACGATGTTTTTGTCGATAGAATCATACATATTATGAGGTCCTGAATAGGAATATGAGCTTTTGATTTTGAAAATCTGTGCGGAAAAAGCGTGATTTTGACTTATTTCTAAGTTTGTAAGACTGCAAATAGCACTCTAAAAACACAAAATATGATGTATTTAGTGCTAGATTCTGCCATATAACCTATTTTTGAAGCATAATCTTGCCTCTTAGCAGATTTACAGGATCAAAAATTCCTCAGCGAGACTTAGAATCAACGCTGTTAACTCACTAGGAACGCAAAATTCCGTACATTTGAGTACGGATTCATGCGTATTATGTTGAATTGGATGGATTAATGTGATTTGCGATATTTTGAAACTGCTCAGAATGTGGTAATTTTGACTTATTTCAAACTTCATATAACTGCAGATTGCGCTCTGAAAACACAAGATACGATGTTTTTGTCTATAGATTCATACATATTATTGTGTCCTGAATAGAAATATGAACTTTTTGATTGTGAGAATCTGCGCGGAAAAGCTTGATTTCGACTTATTCCAGAGTTTGTAAAACTGCAAATAGCACTCTAAGAACACAAAATATGATGTATTTGGTGCTCGATTCTGCCATATAACGCATTTTTGAAGCGAAATCCCGCTTCTGAGCAGATTCACAGGATCAAGAATTTCTCAACGAGACTCAGAAGAAACGCTGATAACTTGCTGGGAACGCAGAATTCTGTGCATTTGAGGACGGATTCATGCGTATTATGTTGTATTGGATAGATTTATGTGATTTGCTATACTTTGAATCTGCTCAGAATGTGGTAATTTTGACTTATTTCAAACTTCATATAACTGCAGATAGCGCTCTGAAAACACGAGATACGATGTTTTTGTCGATAGATTCATACATTTCATGAGGTCCTGAATAGGAATATGAACTTTCAGATTGTGACAATCTGCGCGGAGAAGCGTGATTTCGACTGATCCCAAAGTTTGTAAAACTGCAAATAGCACTCTAAAAACACAAAATATGATGTATTTGGCGCTAGATTCTGCCATGTAACGCATTTTTGAAGCAAAATCTTGCTTCTGAGCAGATTTACAGGATCAAAAATTTCTCAACGAGACTCGGAGAAACCGCTCATAACTCGCTGAAAACGCAAAATTTAGTGCATTTGAGGACGGATTCAAACGTTTTATGTTGTATTGGATAGATTTATGTGATTTGCGATACTTCAAAACTGCTCAGAATGTGGTAATTTTGACTCATTTCAAACTTCATATAACTGCAGATAGCGCTCTGAAAACACGAGATACGATGTTTTTGTCGATAGATTCATACATATTATTAGGTCCTGAATAGAAATATGAATTTTTTGATTGTGAAAATCTGCGCGGAAAAGCGTGATTTTGACTTATTCCAAAGTTTGTAAAACTGCAAATAGCACTCTGAAAACAGGAAATATGATGTATTTAGTGATAGATTTCGCCATATATTGCATTTTTGAAGCAGAATCTTGCATCTGAGCAGATTTACAGGATCAAAAATTTCTCAACGAGACTCAGAAAAAACGCTGATAACTCACTGGAAACGCAAAATTTTCTGCTTTTGAGGTCGGATTCATGCGTATTATGTTGTATTGGATAGATTCATGTGATTTGCGATACTTTGGAACTGCTCAGTATGTGGTAATTTTGACTAATTTTAAACCTCATATCACTGCAGATGGCGCTCCAAAAACACGAGATACGATGTTTTTGTCGATATATTCATACATATTATGAGGACCTGAATAGCAATATGAACTTTTTGATTGTGAAAATCTGCGCGGAAAACCGTGATTTCGACTCATTCCAAAGTTTGAATCTGCAAATAGCACTCTAAAAACAAGAAAAATGATGTATTTGGTGCAAGATTCAGCCATATTACGCATTTTCGAAGCAAAATCTTGCTTCTGAGCAGATTTACAGGATCAAAAATTTCTCAACGAGACTCAGAAGAAACGCTGATAACTCGCTGGAAACACAAAATTCTGTACATTTAGAGACAGATCAATGCGTATCATGTTGTATTGGATAGATTTATGTAATTTGCGATGATTTGAAACTGCTCAGAATGTGGTAATTTCGACTTTCTTCAAACTTCATATAACTGCAGATAGCGCTCCGAAAACACAAGACAAGATGTTTTTGTCGATAGATTAATACATATAATGAGGTTCTGAATAGCAATATGAACTTTTTGATTGTGAAAATCTGCGCGGAAAAGCGTGATCTCGACTTATTCCAAAGTTTGTAAAACTGCAAATAGCACTCTAAAAACACTGAATATGATGTATTTAGTGCTAGATCCTACCATATAACGCATTTTTAAAGCAAAATCTTACTTCTAAGCAGATTTACTGGATCAAGAATTTCTCAACGAGACTCAGAAAAAACGCTGATAACTCGCTGAAAACGCAAAATTTTGCGCTCTTGAGGACGAATTCATGCGTATTATGTTGTATTGGATAGATTTATGTGATTTGCGATACTTTGGAACCGCTCAGAATGTGGTGATTTTGACTTATTTCAATCTTCATATAACTGCAGATAGCGCTCTGAAAACACGAGATACGATGTTTTTGTTGATAGTGTGACAAATTATTGTTACGTTTAGAAATATTTTCACCTACGCCCATGTAATAACATTCTTTGTGTTCTGTGAAGCCCTCGCTGGCCACGAGACGAATTGAAAATTTGGTTGTTCGACCTGCCGGAAGTCATGTGATGTTTACGAGGAGCGGATACGAGATAAAATTCGACATTCTTGGTTTAGAGCTCTGCGGTGATAGTCACATTAAATCCGCGCTCAGTCTAATCTTTGCTGTTTGTTTTCTGAGCCTTGTTTTTCAATATTTGAGTACTTAAAGTACTAGTGTAGTGCTATGTGGCAAGGGTAAGTCTTCCGACTAATTTGTTTCTATCCTGTAATTTCTCCAAAACTACGTGGTTGTGTCCACGTGTGTTTAAAGATGTTGGCCCAGGCGGCATTCGTAGTCATCGGTATTTTCCGGTAGCATCTTTGTTTTTTTTTGGGCTTTAAGTCTTTCCTACCGAGGGTTGCGGGTGTATTTTAAGGCAAATTTTGGAGATTTTAGAGTACAAGCAAAGATTATATTGAGCTAGATTTTGGTGTCGAGTAGGATCTGAACGTAGAATCCATTCAATCCCTTCCTTGTCCTACTTACTCCTGGATGGTGTGAGAGTGTGTTGAGTGGACTTTGACTAACTGTGAGCTTTGACTTTGGACGTTTATGCCGCTTTTTGAAGTCATTAAATTGTTAGCCGAGAGTTTTCTCAATTTTTCTGCATTTCGCGCGTCTTTTTGGATTGTTTGCGCGAGCAGGTGTGTTGCTAAAATTTTATTACGGTTCACAGAAGCTTTGATTAGTATCAGTCGAGTCGCTTATTGTGCGTTTTCACCATTGCGGGTTGTATTCAGTCTTTTCATCATCATTATCATTTTTCCTTGTCATCAATCACTGTCATTGTATCACTACGCCTCATTCTTATTTAAGTTAAATTAATTCTCAATTTTTTGTACAATTGCGTCCATCTCTCTTCAACGTTATTGTAACAACTTTGTAGTATTCAGCCCGTCTGGCTTGTTTGTAAAGGGACACTATTGCTGTTCTGGGTTTTTTTTAGGGTTGGAGTCGGGCCGTCTTTCTGGTTGTGTTGAGGAGAACCATTGAGGTACCGGTCGCAGGATCGAGCACTAAAACTGCTCTTATCACCTCTACTACAAGTGCACCTCTACGACAGCGATCGAGGCTCCGGTCTTGAAGCCCTCTAAAAGTGGGGATAAATCACCCTCGAACTAAGCTCAGCTTATATCCAGCCTAGCTGAGAGCTATTTGGAGTACCCTCGCCTACTACCACCATCGCTAACCAGGAGTAACGTCTTTGACACTCGCCGACCGTGAGCTCTGGTTCTCCTTGACACAAACAGAGAGTCAGCGGACTCCAGGGGTTACTTACGAGAGAGTGGAACGCCTACCACGTCCCTTCGATACTGTTGTAAGTTATATTTCAAAATTAGTTTACAGAGTTTTGGGTGTATTAAATTTTTCTGATATTTTTCATTAGATAATTGTTTTTGAACTTCATTTGTCACTTATCATTCGTAGCCTAGGAATCCCCTAATTCCTAGTAATCCCCTTTCTCAGGGATGGCGCCTAAGCAAGTTCTCAGAACAATACTTGCTAAAAATTATCACTTGCTTGATGAGGCGTTAAATTTGTTTCTCAGTTGAGCACAGTAGTTCTGGAAGCTTCTGCTTACTCCGACCCAGCCACCGTCTGATTTTTAGCTAGCCAGGCACATGTGTGTAGCAGGTAGGTTGTTTTGAAATATCTTATGTTTCACACCCTTATTTGTTACACATATTTGGTGCCCAAGACGTGGGGCCTTTGGGACGTTTTTGTTAAGCTTGTGCTCAAGTTTTCAATCATCCAAAATTTTTTTCTAGCTTGCTAAAAATCTGAGGAACCTTTTCCCTCATCAAATATTCTTTTCTTTGTTACCTCCCCCCTCATTATCATTTTCATTTCATTGTCCTCTCATTTTCATTTCCTTTTTTTTTTCTAATTTTGTATTTAACCGGTATAAATTTTTTGGTACAAATTCTCCACGATGGATCTACAATACCTGACGGATGACGAGTTATCGTATGAGCTGCAGATACGGAATTGTACTGACACTGGAAATAGAAATGACATGACACTTCTACTGGACGGATTCATGCAAATGGAACGAATGAATGCGAGTAATGTGACTCCTACTTGTTTCCCTGAGCCTTTAAGTGAGAACCAGACCTGCCAGCGTAAACTACAGGATTTACTGAGTAGGATCCATTTATTTAGCCCTCAGCGAGACCTGAATTTTGAGTCGAGGTGCAATGCTCGCTTGATGCACTTTCATCAGCGTGTTCTACGTTTTCCACAGTCCATGCAAAGCCCTCTACTCACAATGATGGCTTTTGCCAGAAGCTCGCTGACTGGAAAGTTAAAGTCGGTTGAGACTAGCCGCGTTGAGAGTCAAATCGACGTAGACTGTGAACGTTTGCGCGATATTATAGCTTCAGCTGTTACTCCATCCTCCCGCACGATTGCTAATCCTCCCGTTTTTACACAGTCAATTACTGACCCTTGGCCCTGCTCTCAAGAGCGTATAAATAGAGTTCAGTTTAGCAATGTCACTACTTTGGGAGCCCCTATGGCCTCGCAAACTGTTAGTTCCTCTCCTGCAACTCCTATGTTACCTCATAGTACTTTTATGCCGTATTCTCGCGCCCCTGAATCTCACGTCCAAATTAATGAATGGAACATCCAGTATGATGGTACCACCGGTGTGAATGACTTTATTCAACGACTTCAAGAATGCGCGTATGCTCGCGGAGTTCCTGATGACACATCGTTCCGACAAGCCACTGATTTATTTAGCGGTAACGCCCTTCATTGGTTTAGAATGGTTAGCCCTTCGGTGCATTCGTGGACAGATCTTGTTTCTCGTTTGCGGTCCTCCTTTTTGCCAAGTAATTATGAGCTTTCGTTGCAAGCGGAAATTTGCAATCGCACGCAAGGAGCCCTGGAAAAGGCTGAAATTTTTGTCGCGAAAATGGAAAATTTATTTTCTTGCCTGTCAAATCCTCCTGATGAGAAAACTTGTGTTTCTACTATTATTAGAAATTTATTGCCTCATTATCAACGTTTCGCCATGGATCACACCATCAATTCCTTGAGCGACTTAATTGCAATTTGTAAACTAATCGAAGATACCGAAGCGAATGTTGCTTCTTATCAATCTCCTCCAAGCGCTTCTAACACTTTATTAGAGCCGGAACTAGCTTACACGCGACCCTCTAAAGCTCATGGTTCGAGACCGCAGCTTGCCGCTGTCGAAACTAGTTCTCAGCCTCCCTTAGATTAATGGAACTGTTTACAAAAAGGTCATTCGTTTCTCAATTGTTCTCAACCGAGAAAACGTTTTTGCTTTGGTTGTGGAAAAATGTCTTTCACTATCAGAAATTGTCCCGTCTGTTCAAAAAACGGCCACCGCGCGTCTGGTACAATCGCCGCCGGAAAATAACGCGCCCTTCATCTGATTTAACTCGCTGGACAGCTTGGTTGAATGCGGTTGCTCGTTTTATGAAAAATTCTGAAGTCGCCCCTATCTTCAATACTCACGGTGCGGATGATCGCCCTTTTATAAATGTTACTATTGCCGGGAAGTCTATTTCCTGTTTGTTGGATTCTGGAGCTAGTGTTTCTGTACTTGGAAATCGCGGTTTGTTTCTGTTAAAATTTTTGAATCTTTTACCCGCGTCTGAGTCCATTAGCCCCATTTCTACTGCTGATGGAGCGGTTCACCGTTCACTAGGTCGCGTCTTCCTCCCAATTAAATTGAACGGTCTACGTCATACCCTGCCGGTTGTTGTTGTCCCTGCAGTCAAACACCCTCTCATTTTAGGGGTTGTTTCTTGCCGACTTTTCAAAATTTCACTTAATTTTGACACTAATTCGTGGTTTTCTTCGCACGAAGTCGCCACTGTTACTGATTTTGTCCCTCGAACTGATCTCTCGTCTCCTCAGCGTGCCGCTATTGATACCGTGGTTGAGAAATTTAAAATTCTCGGCTCTCACGGTTTAGGTCGTACTCCTTTAACAGAACATTTCATTGATACGGGCGATGCTCGTCCCATTAAACAACGTCAGTACCCTCTTTCGCCCCCTATGATGTCGCATCTCAACGAAGAGTTAGACGAAATGTTGAAGCTAGGCGTCGTTCAAAAATCTAATAGTCCATGGTCGTCCCCACTCTTACTTGTCAAAAAATCTTCTGGAGCCTTCCGATTGTGTTTTGACGGACGTAAACTTAATGACGTCACTAAAAAAGATGCGTACCCTCTTCCTCGCGTAGATAGCATCCTGTCTAAACTACGAGATGCGAAGATTATATCATCGATCGATTTAAAGAGCGCTTTTTGGCAAATTCCCTTGGAAAAATCTTCCTGCGAGAAAACGGCTTTTTCCGTTGCTGGTCGTGGACACTTTGAATTCACTCGTATGCCATTCGGTTTATGTAATGCGCCCCAGGCCCTTCAGCGTCTGATGGACAGCATTATAGGTCCCGAATTGGAGCCTAATGCTTTTGTCTATTTGGATGATTGTATCATTGTTACTTCCTCTTTTGAGCAACATATTTGTGTTCTACTTGAAATCTTTGAGCGTCTCCGTGCTGCTGGTCTGCCAGTGAATGTTGACAAGTGTGAATTTTGCCGCCCTTCCCTTAAATATTTGGGTTATGAAGTCGATGCTAAGGGTCTTCGCACCGATCCTGATAAAATTAGAGCGATTGAAGAATATCCTCGTCCTACGACTGTTACTGAAGTTAAAAGATTTATGGGAGTTTTGGGCTGGTACCGTCGCTTTGTACCCCATTTTGCCACTTTATCAGCCCCTATTAATGATCTTACTAAGGGTAAACGTGGAAAAAAATTTATTTCATGGACTCCGGTGGCGGAGGTTGCTTTTTGTAAGCTTAAAACTGCCCTCACTTCTGCCCCAGTGTTAGCTAGTCCTGACTATAGTCTTCCCCTAAAGCCTTTTCGAATCTACACAGACGCCTCTAATTATGGAGTTGGCGCTGTGTTAACTCAACCCGATTCTGACGGTGCTGAGCACCCTATCGCTTACATTAGTCGCACCCTTGATAAAGCTGAACGAAATTACTCCGTAACGGAACGCGAATGCCTTGCTGTCATTTTTGCGATCGATAAATTCCGCCAATATGTGGAAGGTTTAACTTTTACAGTCATTACTGACCATTATTCTCTTTTGTGGCTGATGCGCATGACCGATCCTACGGGCAAACTTGCTCGTTGGACTGTGGAGTTGCAGGAATTTGATTTTAACTTAGAACATCGCCCCGGGAAACTTCAGGATTTGCCCGATGCGTTATCTCGTGCTTCTTTAGAAGTTGCTGCTATAGATCCACTTTCTTTTCAGGATTCTAAAGATTTACATTTCCAGGAATTATGTAACTCGGTTCGTGCTAATCCAGCTCAATACCCTGATTTTCGTTTGGTCGGTAATACCTTGTACAAATTAGTTCCAACCCCATATAATTTACCAGCTAACTTATCACCCTGGAAAATCTATGTGCCCAGAGATTTTCGTCGGCATGTTATTCACGATTGTCATGACCCTCCTACCGCGTCTCATTTAGGCGTTTTTAAGACTTTTCATCGCGTTTCCGACTTGTATCATTGGCCGAAAATGCGTGCTAGTATTTACCGGTATGTCAAAAAATGTTCAGTTTGTTTGGCTCAAAAAGTACCACAATTACCTCCCCCTGGTCTTATGGGACAAGCCAAGAAAATTAATTTCCCATGGCAAGCCATCTCCATCGATTTAATGGGCCCTTTACCCAAGTCTACTCACGGAAATCAGTATATTCTTGCTATTTCCGATTGGTTTTCCAAATACCCGGTCTTATTTCCTCTTCGTCAGGCTGTGGCCCCAAAAATTTGTCAGCTGATAGAAGACCATGTTTTTCTGCTGTTTGGCGTGCCTCAAATCGTTTTTGTTGACAACGGAACGCAGTTCACTAGTGATTGTTTTAAACAACTGATGACAAAGTACTCTGTACCCAAAATTTGGTACAATGCTAAGTTTCATCCCCAAGTGAATTTTGTAGAGCGTACTAATCGCACTGTTGAAACCGCGATTCGTTCTTATGTCAAGGATAATCACCGTAAATGGGACACTAATTTTCCCGCTATTACTCAAGCGATTCGAACGGCTGTTCATGAAGTTACGGGGTAGTTACTTTGGTAGGCAGGTACCGTTGTCTGGAAACTATTATCATCCTCTCCCAGATAACATCTGCTCCGATTCTCGCCCTGATTACGCTCACAAATGGAACTCTTTTTCTGAGTATTTCTCGGTAGCTCAAGCTCGCATTCAGTCGGCTTATAACCGAAATGCCCATTATTATAATTTGCGTCGGCGACCTCTGCAATTCTCTGTCGGTTTGGAAACGAAATTACGTTTTGTCAGCCGGTTCTAAATATTTTTCCTCCAAGCTCGCACCGCGTTTCATAAAATGCATAGTCTCTCAGAAACGTTCTCCCACATCTTATCGTTTGAAAGACACACTGGAAAATGATTTAGGCGTCTGGCACATCAAAGATCTGAAACCGTCTCCTGATAGCGATTCGAGCGACGACATGCTTTCAGAGGATGACATAGAAAATTAACCCTGGGTAATTTTCTTCTGGGAAGGGGGGTGGTGTAACAAATTATTGTTACGTTTAGAATTATTCTCACCTACGCCCATGTAATAACATTTTTTGTGTTCTGTGAAGCCCTCGCTGGCCACGAGATGAATTAAAAATTTGGTTGTTCGACCTGCCAGAGGTCATGTGATGTTTACGAGGAGCGGATACGAGATAAAATTTGACATTCTTGGTTTAGAGCTCTGCGGTGATAGTCACATTGAATTCGCGCTCAGTCTAATCTTTGCTGTTTGTTTTCTGAGCCTTGTTTTTCAATATTTGAGTACTTAAAGTACTAGTGTAGTGCTATGTGGCAAGGGTAAGTCTTCTGACTAATTTGTTTCTATCCTGTAAAATCTCCAAAACTACGTCGTTGTGTCCACGTGTGCTCAAAGATGTCGACCCAGGCGGCATTCGTAGTCATCGGTATTTTTCTAGCTCAATATAATCTTTGCTTGTACTCTAAAATCTCCAAAATATGCCTCAAAATACACCCGCAACCCTCGGTAGGAAAGTTAACAACAACTTAAAGCCCAAAAAAGAAAAAAGATTTTTGAGCTACCGAAAAATACTTTTTTGGGCTTTAAGTTGTTGTTAACTTTCCTACCGAGGGTTGCGGGTGTATTTTGAGGCATATTTTGGAGATTTTAGAGTACAAGCAAAGATTATATTGAGCTAGATTTTGGTGTCGAGTAGGATCTGAGCTTAGAATTCATTTAATCCCTTCCTTGTCCTACTTACTCCTGGATGGCGTGAGAGTGTGTTGAGTGGACTTTGACTAACTGTGAGCTTTGACTTTGGACGTTTATGCCGCTTTTTGAAGTCATTAAATTGTTAGCCGAGAGTTTTCTCAATTTTTCTGCATTTCGCGCGTCTTTTTGGATTGTTTGCGCGAGCAGGTGTGTTGCTAAAATTTTATTACGGTTCACAGAAGCTTTGATTAGTATCAGTCGAGTCGCTTATTGTGCGTTTTCACCATTGCGGGTTGTATTCAGTCTTTTCATCATCATTATCATTTTTCCTTGTCATCAATCACTGTCATTGTATCACTACGCCTCATTCTTATTTAAGTTAAATTAATTCTCAATTTTTTGTACAATTGCGTCCATCTCTCTTCAACGTTATTGTAACAACTTTGTAGTATTCAGCCCGTCTGGCTTGTTTGTAAAGGACACTATTGCTGTTCCGGTTTTTTTTTAGGGTTGGAGTCAGGCCGTTTTTCTGGTTGTGTTGAGGAGAACCATTGAGGTACCGGTCGCAGGATCGAGCACTCAACCTGACCAGAAGGCGCTAACAACTGCTGCTCCGAAAAAAAAACTGCTCTTATCACCTCTACTACAAGTGCACCTCTACGACAGCGATCGAGGCTCCGGTCTTGAAGCCCTCTAAAAGTGGGGGATAAATCCCCCTCGAACTAAGCTCAGATTATATCCAGCCTAGCTGAGCGCTATTTGGAGTACCCTCGCCTACTGCCACCATCGCTAACCAGGAGTAACGCCTTGGACACTCGCCGACCGTGAGCTCTGGTTCTCCTTGACACAAACAGAGAGTCAGCGGACTCCAGGGGGCTACTTACGAGAGAGTGGAACGCCTGCCACGTATCTTCGATACTGTTGTAAGTTATATTTCAAAATTAGTTTACAAAGTTTTGGGTGTATTAAATTTTTCTAATATTTTTCATTAAATAATTGTTTTTGAACTTCATTTGTCACTTATCATTTGTAGCCTAGGAATCCCCTGATTCCTAGTAATTCCCTTTTTTAGGGGTTGCGCCTAAGCAAGTTCTCAGAACAATACTTGCTAAAAATTATCACTTGCTTGATGAGGCGTTAAATTTGTTTCTCAGTTAAGCACAGTAGTTCTGAAAGCTTCTGCTTACTCCGACTCAGCCACCGTCTGATTTTCAGCTAGCCAGGCACATGTGTGTAGCAGGTAGGTTGTTTTGGAATATCTTATGTTTCACACCCTTATTTGTTACAATAGATTCATACATATTATGAGGTCCTGAATAGGAATATGAACTTCTTGATTGTGAAAATCTGCGCGGAAAAGCGTGACTTTGACTAATTCCAAAGTTTGTGAACTGCGAATAGCACTCTGAAAACACGAAATATCATGTATTTGGTGCTAGATGCTGCCATATAACGCATTTTTGAAGCAAAATCTTGCTTCTGAGCAGATTTACAGGATCAAAAATTTTCCAACGAAACTCAGAAGAGACGCTGATAACTTGCTGGAAACGCAAAATTTTGTGCATTTGAGGACGGATTCATGCGTATTATGTTGTATTGGATAGATTCATGTGATTTGCGACACTTTGAAACCGCTCAGAATGTGGTAATTTTGCCTTATTTCAAACCTCATATAACTGCAGATAGCGCTCTGAAAACACGGAATACGATGTTTTTGTCGATAGATTCATACATACCATGAGGTCCTGAATGGGAATATGAACTCTTTCATCGTGAAAATCTGCGCGGAAAAGCGTGATTTCGACTTATTCCAAAGTTTTTGAAACTGCAAATAGCACTCTAAAAACTTGCAATATGATGTATTTGTGCTAGATTCTGCTATATATCGCATTTTTGAAGCAAAATCTTGCTTCTGAGCAGATTGACAGAATCAAAAATTTCTCAACGAGACTCGGAGAAACCGCTGATAACTCGCTGAAAACGCAAAATTTTGTGCATTTGAGGACGGATTCATACGTATTATGTTGTATTGGATAGATTTATGTGATTTGCGATACCCTAGAACTGCTCAGAATGTGGAAATTTTGACTTATTTCAAACAACATATTACTGCAGATAGCGCTCTAGAAACACGAGATACGATGTTTTAGTCGATAGATTCATACATATTATAAGGTCCTGAATAGGAATATGAATTTTTTGATTGTGAAAATCTGCGCGAAAAAGCGTGATTTCGACATATTCCAGAGTTTGTAGAACTGCAAATAGCACTCTGAAAACACGAAATATTATGTATTTGGTGATAGACTCTGCCATATAACGCATTTTTGAAGCAAAATCTTGCTTCTGAGCAGATTTACAGGATCAAATATTTCTCAACGAGACTCAGAAGAAACGCTGATAACTTGCTGGAGACGCAAAATTTTGAGCATTTTGGGACGGATTCCTGCGTATTATGTTGTATTGGATAGATTCATGTGATTTGCGATACTTTGAAACTGCTCAGAATATGGTAATTTTGACTTATTTCAAACTTCATATAACTGCAGATAGCGCTCTGAAAACACGGGATACGATGTTTTTGTCAATAGATTCATACATATTATGAGGTCCTGGAGAGGAATATGAATTTTCTGATTGTGAAAATCTGCGCGGAAAAGCGTGATTTTGACTCATTCCAAAGATTGTAAAACTGCAAATAGCACTCTAAAAACACGGAGTTTGATGTATTTGGTGCTAGATTCTGCCGTATAACGCATTTTCAAAGCAAATTCTTGCTTCTGAGCAGATTTACAGGATCAAAAATTTCCCAACGAGACCCGGAGGAACCGCTGATAACTCGCTGAAAATGCACAATTTTGTGCATTTCAGGACAAATTCATACGTATAATGTTATATTGGATAGGTTTATGTAATTTTGCGATACTTTAAAGCTGCTCAGAATGTGGTAATTTTGACTTATTTTAAACTTCATATAACTGCAGATAGCGCGCTGAAAACACGAGGTACGATGTTTTTGTCGATAGATTTATACATATTCTAAGGTCCTGAATAGGAATATGAACTTTTTGATTGTGAAAATTTGCGCGAAGAAGCGTGATTTCGTCTTATTCCAAAGTTTGTAAAACTGCAAATAGCACTCTAAAACCACGAAATATGATGTATTTAGTGCAAGATTCTGCCATATAACGCATTTTTGGAGCAAAATCTTGCTTCGGAGCAGATTTACAGGATCAAAAATCTCTCAACGAGACTCAGAAAAAACGCTGATAACTCGCTGGAAACGCAAAATTTTCTGCTTCTGAGGACGGATTCATGCGTATTATGTTGTATTGGGTGGATTTATGTGATTTGCGATACTTTGATACTGCTCAGGATGCGGTAATTTTGACTTATTTCAAACTTCATATAACTGCAGATAGCGCTCCAAAAACACGAGATACGATGTTTCTGTCGATAGATTCATACATATTATGAGGTCCTGAATAGGACTATGAACTTTTTGATTGTGAAAATCTGCGCGGAAAAGAGTGATTACGACTTAACCCAAAGTTTGTAAAACTGCAAATAGCACTCTAAAAACACAGAAATGATGTATTTGGTGCAAGATTCGGTCGTATAACGTATTTTTGAAGCAAAATCTTGCTTCTGAGCAGATTTACAGAATCAAAAATTTCTCAACGAGACTCAGAAAAAACGCTGATAACTCGCTGGAAACGCGAAATTTTGTGCATTTAAGAACGGATCCATGCGTATTATCTTGTATTGAATAGATTTATGTGATTTGCGATACTTTGAAACTGCTCAGAGTGTGGTAATTTTGACTTTTTTCAAACTTCATATAACTGCAGATAGCGCTCCGAAAACACAAGATAAGATGTTTTTGTGGATAGATTCATACATATTATGAGGTCCTGAATAGGAATATGAATTTTTTGATTGTGAAAATCTGCGCGGAAAAGCGTGATCCCGACTTATTCCAAAGTTTGTAAAACTGAAAATAGCACTCTGAAAACACTAAATATGATGTATTGGGTGCTAGATTCTGCCATATAACGCATTTTTGAATCATAATCTTGATTCTGAGCAGATTTACTGGATCAAAAATTTCTCAACGAGACTCAGAAAAAACGCTGATAACTCGCTGGAAACGCAAAATTTTGTGCATTTGAGGACGGATTCATGCGCATTATGTTGTATTGGATAGATTCATGTGATTTGCGATACTTTGAAACTGCTCAGAATGTGGTGATTTTGACTATTTCAAACTTTATATAACTGCAGATAGCGCTCTGAAAACACGAGATACGATGTTTTTGTTGATAGATTCATACATATCATAAGGTCCTGAATAGGAATATGAACTTCTTGATTGTAAAAATCTGCGCATAAAAGCGTGATTTCGACTTGATCCAAAGTTTGTAAAACTGCAAATAGCACTCTAAAAACACTAAATATGATGTATGTGGTGCTAGATCCTGCCATATAACGCATTTTTCAAGCAAAATCTTGCTCCTGAGCAGATTTACAGGATCAAAAGTTTCTCAACGAGACTTGGAGAAACCGCTGATAACTCGCTGATAACGCAGAATGTTGTGCATTTGAGGACGAATTCATACGTATTATGTTGTATTGGATAGATTTATGTGAATTGCGATACTTGAAACTGCTCAGGATGTGGTAATTTTGACTAATTTCAAACTACATATAACTGCAGATAGCGCTCTGAAAACACGAGGTACGATGTTTTTGTCGATAGATTCATACATATTATAAGGTCCCGAATAGGAATATGAACTTCTTGATTGTGAAAATCTGCGCGGAAAAGCGTGATTTCGACTTATTCCAAAGTTTGTTGAACTGCAAATAGCACTCTGAACACACGAAATATGATGTATTTGGTGCTAGATTCTGCCATATAACGCATTTCTGAAGCAAAATCTTGCTTCTGAGCAGATTAACAGGATCAAATATTTCTCAACGAGACTCAGAAGAAACGCTGATAACTTGCTGGAAACGCAAAATTTTGTGCATTTGAGGACGGATTCATGCGTATCATGTTGTATTGGATAGATTCATGTGATTTGCGATACTTTGAAACTGCTCGGAATGTGGTAATTTTGACTTATTTCTAACTTCATATAACTGCAGATAGCGCTCTGAAAACACGAGATACAATGTTTTTGTCGATAGATTCATACATATTATGAGGTCCTGAATAGGAATATGAACTTTTTGATTGTGAGAATCTGCGTATTTGATTGTGGAAATCTGCGCGGTAAAGCGTGATTTTGACTTATTCCAAAGTTTGTGAAACTGCAAATAGCACTCTAAAAACACGAGATATGATGTTTTTAGTGCTAGACTCTGCCATATAATGCATTTTTTCGGCCAAATGTTGCTTCTGAGCAGATTTACAGGATCAAAAATTTCTCAACGAGACTCAGAAAAAGCGCTGATAACTCGCTGGAAACGCGAAATTTTGTGCATTTGAGGACGGATTCATGCGTATTATGTTGTATTGGAGATTGGATTTATGTGATTTGCGATATTTTGAAACTGCTCAGAATGTAGTAGTTTGGACTTATTTCAAACTTCATATAACTGCAGATAGCGCTCTGAAAACACGAAATACGATGTTTTTGTCGATAGATTTATACATATTATGAGGTCCTGAATAGGAATATGAACTTTTTGATTGTGAGAGTCTGCGCGGAAAAGCGTGATTTCGACTTATTCCAAAGTTTGTAAAGCTGCAAATAGCACTCTAAAAACACGACATATGATGTTTTTGGTGCTAGATTTTGCCATATAACGCATTTTTGAAGCAAAATCTTGCTTCTGAGCAGATTTACAGGATCAAAAATTTCTCAACGAGACTCAGAAAAAACGCTGATAACTCGCTGGAAACGCAAAATTTTGTGCATTTGAGGACGGATTCATGCGTATTATGTTGTATTGGGTAGATTTATGTGATTTGCGATACTTTGAAACTGCTCAGAATGTGTTAATTTTGACTTATTTCAGGCTTCATATAACTGCAGATAGCGCTCTGAAAACATGAGATACGATGTTTTTGTCGATAGATTCATACATATTATGAGGTCCTGAATAGGAATATAAACTTTTTGATAGTGAAAATCTGCGCGGAAAAGCGTGATTTCGACTTATTCCAAAGTTTGTAAAACTGCAAATAGCACTCTAAAAACACGAAATATGGTGTATTTGGTGCTGGATTCTGCCATATAACGCATTTTTGA
>CAXDIG010000403.1:0-67726 GCA_963989225.1 Dromius quadrimaculatus
ATTTACACAAATATTAAAAATATAATTGGTGAAACAAATAATGTTTATAATTTAGCAATGAAAGAAATAATATTAAATTATAATAATGTAATTTTAGCGTCAATTGAAATTATTACTACTTCAAAAAACAATCGGCTAAACAATCAGAATAATGAATAATAATAAATTGTATTTATGATTATAGAAAATAAAATGTATATGTATAAATATAAATATTTTGTTGACAAAAAAAATCGAATGAATAAATATCTCTATAAGTTAATCTTTTTTTCTTTTATTTACTGGAATATTTTTGATGATACATTTCAAATTCGGTCTTACAAGACTGATAGTTTTCAATGTTAGGTGGTGGTCCATCAATATGGATATGATGGATTGGTAGATTCGTATGCTCCACACATGGTAATTTCAATATAACTTTAGGATGTAATTTATACTCTAGCGGAAGTCTTCCCCAAATTTGCAATAAATTCATTCCACTAAATGATTCCAATATTAAATCAAATTTCTTCTTACTTATTTTTTTGCAAATATATGCTATTGGAGCCAGCTTTCCAATTAATTTGAGAAGTGAATTATCATTATAACCACATTTGCTTGAAGTTGATTCAATCATGTTCCTATAGCTTCCAATATCTTCTTCTTTCATTAGATCACAATGATATTTTATGTTTAGCAAATCATATGCTATTATTTTCAAACAGACTATTTCACTATTATTTGACATTTTTCAAAAAATATATACCGCAATCTGTAGTTTACTATTATTTAGAGTAATGAAATTATTACAATGTTGAAAAAACAAAGTTTGTATGGAATTATATATATATATATATATATATATATATATATATATATATATATACAGTAAGAGGTAAGAGGTGGAGGAGGGGGCTGATGGTGGGGAGTAAGAAAAAAAAAATAAGAAAAACAATTATTGTGAATACAAGATTTTTGATAGTAGTATTTTCAATTGCTCATATAAATTGATATTGGGACAATCAATATTGAACATAGAAAGATTGAATTTCTCTGCTTTTACAACTGACTTTGAGAATTCATCAAATTCATAATAATAATCATTAATAAAAAAAGATAATCGTCCATTTGTATACTTGAATACAGATTCTATATTATTTGGAATACCGGGGAACTCATCATCTACACTTCCGATTTCTGAAGCGAAAAATCTGCATTCATCAATTTTTATGAAAGAATTATTTTTATGAAATATATATGTTTGACCACTATTGGTAGATACAGCTCCATTAATATAGGTTATACTATTTTGATGGTAGGGACTGGCAATATTTTCCAATTCTAAAGATGGAAACTTTATATTATAACTTACGTTATCTATGAATAATACAATATTTCCATTTGGTCTTTGGTAAATACCAATCATTCTCAAGAAATTTTTTGAAAGAAAATTTAACCAATCTGTTATAAGATATGGCTCCGGATCAAAGTTTTTTTCATTCAAATTTTTCACCCAGACCCACTTATTATAAAATATATATAATTTTTTTCTTACGATTAGAAATTTATTGACATTTTTTAAGCTACATAAGTCTGGAGAAGAATCTGAACTTGTTTTCCGCTTATTATGAGTTTTTTCGTTTGTTGTAATTGGTTTCTGTGTTCCTTTTGTTGTTGATACCTTTGTCGTTGTCGGTGCCTTTGTCGTTGTTGTTATCAATGACCTAATGTTTTTTCCATATAATGATTGAATAGCATTTATATCATCAATGTGTAAATCATAATAATTACTATTTTGGAGTATTTTTTCTTTATATATTGGATACATTATTGCATTCTTATCATTTGAATGCCTAATTCCTAATGCATGGCCAATTTCATGGACTAAAACAGCAAAAAGACTCTTCTCTTCACTATTGGAAGGGGGATCCATACCATAGTACCATTGTTCTGCATTATCTATATGAATTCCTGAATGCATGCTTAAGCTTGGAAATTCAGCATGCCCCAATATCATACCCTCCCCATCAAAATGAGATCTGCATCTAGCCCGTTTCTTGAAATCCCAATGTTGAATTCCTCCAAATGAAATATAAATAGTAGCATTTTCATTATATGGCGAATGTATAATATTATATTTGTATATTTAGACCATAAATTGAAAGCTTTTTCAATTAAATATTGAACAATACTAGTTGTTCTTTCTGAATCCCAAGTAATCGTAGAATTTCCCCATAATATATAATGAGTATTATAAACATTCATATCTTTAACACCACATCTAGGAGATGAAATGAGTTTCAAAACATTTTCAATTGTTTCATTGGATTGCGTTAAATTAAAATTAGTTTGTAATAGGTTTAGTGCTGTTAGATACGATGGATCTTTTTCAGTTGAACTAAAGACCTCCTCTTCACTCACATTAAGATATCCATATGTAAATAAGTAATCAATAATTGATTCAAAATTTTCTTTTTTCACACTTTTACAATTACTCACGATAATTATAATCAATATAACTAGAACCACTTTCTGAACCATGTTCTACAGTGTTTGAATAGCTAATATATGATTTATGAGATACTTCAACTTTATATGGAAAAAAAGCAAAAAGTTAAAATGATAAATGTAATAACAGAGAATGGAGGGGGTAAAAGGGGTTAATGCGGCTGAAAATAGATTCAATAATTCAAAAATAACATTGGAGTTTCTATTATATATTTATATATTCATGATGTTATACATTTCATTATAGTCTAAGTGACTTTATATTTTATAAACATTACTAATTGCACAATTATTAAAATGTCTGAAACATGATTTATTTGATGTAAAGCTCCGAAGAGACTTTCATTCTTCCCCCAAAGAAATTATTGTGGAATTCAAGTTGAAAGATTCTAGAAAGGTTTTCTTCATATCCCCTTTGACATATATTGTTGATGCACCTTGTAATATTGGTAGAATCAAATTTGGAATTTCATTATATTGTATATATCCATCACTCCATTTTAAACCATAGTGATTGTTATACAACCATCCTGCTTGTTTTCTATATTAATGTTCCAACTTATTCCAAGGAAATGGTTCTTTGAAGAAAAAATGTTCCAATTTGTTGCCATCTCTTGTAAGAATTGCAATTTCTTTTGCCACTATTATATAATCTCTGGCATTGAAGCCTTGTATATCAACAATTAATTCCATATTTTAGTTAGCTGAGCTACTTTCGCAGTTCAATTTATACTGAAGCTCTAACAGCACTAGTGAGTGGATTATATTCGATAATGCGATCATGTATGATAAGACAATAAACACTCGTATTCTCGGGAAATATATCATTTGATTCAAACTCCAGACGTATATCAACTAAACTATTTTTTACTGCTTCGTTTTGATTGGAACATTCTATTACTGTTATCGGTGCAAATGTTTTGGAATCTGTTTCATTTAGAATAGGACCAATATATGTATCATGAAAATCATAGTAGACCTTGGAAAATTTCGTGTACATATCATAAAGAAGTGCATAGTGATTATTTTTGAAATCTAGATTCAAATTGTCATATGGATAAGAAACTGAGTTTAAATATAGCTTAATATTCGCTAAATTGCAACTATCAAAATGACTACTATTTTTATCTTTCAAATTTTTTCGATTTGTTTGGAAAGCAACAATAACAAATCGTGGTTTTTCCAATTGAGTTGATGATTTAATTGACCAAATTTGCTTTTTTGCTGAAGGAAGAATTGGATATTCATATAAATCCCAAGAACGGAATGGACATTTCAAGAAATGATTTGAGTTGACAATTTTCAATAATCTTAATCTATATTCGTCATTAACATATATATGAGGAACACGCCATTGAATTTTGTTCAGAATAAATTTCAAATTTTCTGTACAAATATATGCATTATTATCATTTCTGGCTCTAATTAACACCAATTCTTGTCTAACATTCACCAATATTCTATTATTATCTGCACAAAATCCAAGCAACATTTTCAGTGGAACACATATATTAAAATTACTATTTTCATCTAGAATGTTTATATTGAGTCCCCAACCAGCATTTTCAAGATTATCACTTTCAAATTTATTTAATGAAGCATATGCTTCCAGAATTGAGCTAATTCCAATATTTTTCGTCTCATCAACTTCAAAACTATTCATTGAATATTTAATTTCATCAAATAAAAATGCAATTCCATTGTTTGTTATTTTTGCATCCACAGGAGGCTTACTACCATCTTCTTTTAATAGTTTAGCTTCAATATAAAGAAAACTTTGACTAGGCAACGTATAGATATCTTGCTGTTGGATTTGAATTCTTATTTCATCACAATTATTAAATGCTGATGCAATAATAGGTTGATGATTATGTATATCAACACGTGTTATTGCATCATTGAAAGCAACACCAGATGTAATATCTAAAATATTATTCATTGTTTTTGTTTTAGTTTTTGATCTCTTTTTAGTTTCAAACCGATTGATTTCAAGAAATTTTTATTTTCTCTTGTTAACACTTTTATAGTTGATGGTGAACTGATTCTTTTCGTTGTTGTTTGCATTCTTTTATAACTAATACCCATTTATAAAATTTTTTTCAGATGTAATCTAATAGTTATTGTTTCACCACGAAAATTTATTTGTTTTCTTTCTTGATCAACAATATTCACAGTTATATTGTTTATGGTTTGAGTGTTCACTGGTAAATAAATCACATTTGAAGGAACCTCATTGATTTTATACCCGGGCTCTACTGTTGGATAGAACTCATGTAAAATATGCATGGGTAATCCATTCTTATATGATCCAGTCACAATATTACATTCAATTAATATAGCATTCACCTCAACTATGTTGACAGGTAGATCACTTTCATGAACAACATTCCTTTCTAATATTCGCTTGTTAAACCCCAATAAAGATCCAATTGAATCATCTCTTGTGAAATCAATATCAACAGTACTCCTAAGCTCACATTTAAAAGTGTTAGTATTTGGTTTTAAACTTATGAAATTACGTGCAACGTTTTTCTCTCTTTCTATTCTAATAGTATAAAGTTTCTCCTCGAAATCGTTATCATAATTTGGATCTCCTAATTCTTTTTTCAATATATTATTATTATTCTCAATTTCATATGACCCAACTGGAATAGATATTACTTGAAAATCTGTATTTGTACTTGAATTGGTTTTATAATAAAATTTATTATTTGTTGTATCAATATTTGGTATTGAATGATATGTTTCAGAGTTGATCAATCCAATTACATAATCACTGCTCTTCAAATCAATTGGTGGAAAGAAGTCTGCACTTAGTGTAAACGTATTTCCACTAAGTGTAATTGTTATCGACTCCATTTCTATACTGATGTATTCAACAATTATTTTGTGGATTTTATAAGGAATTTCAAACACAAATGACCACAATTGAAAGAATTAAATTTTTTATAGCGCTTATAATTGAATGTGATGTTAGCCTTGTTTCCAAAATATTCAATTAATTCTATTGGTGGAGCTAAATTTCCAAAACTGTCGAAATACTCAACGTTTTCACCTTTTTTTATAGGAAACCCAATGTGTACCAGCTCTTGCAAAGGAATCGAGATTAATAACTGCTGACTCATTTTTTAATGGTTCTTTAGGTAATGTATCACGCATATATACACCTCGGAAATATTTTATTTTATGAGCACGAGCAAATTTGATTATATCATCAGTGTTTAATGGCCTTTTTGGCAATTTCTTTTCTTTGTTTTTTTTCGTTTTTTTTTTTCAATTCCCGCACCATGCTCATGAGGTTTTAAATATAAACCACTACCTAGGGCTTTTTTTACACCATATGAAGCAGCACCACTTGCAGCACCAGCAATTAAAGCCTTTCCAATTAATGGAATTAGTGCTGCTACAGGTAAAAATCCACCATATTTTTTTGGTGTTTTCAGTACTCGCTGATTCTTTGATTTTTTCGTTTTTTTTTTTTATACCCATACCAAGTTTTTGTTTAGCTTTCATAGAGTTTGTTATTGTCCAAGCAGCAACTCGTTCACCAAAACTTGAATTTTTCGATTTTACTCCATTCCACGCTCTTTCTTCTAATATTTTATCAGCTTTATGTCTATCTTTCAAATTATTGCTTTGGGAATATGAAATATCGTGTTCACGACATGCAGCATCCAATGGATTTATACCCGTATCACCTCTCTTCAATCTCTTATCTAATTTAGTTCCTGGACCACAAAATTGATAACCTGGTATGTGCAATTCAATAGGTAATGAGTTAATTGCCTTATTAAGTAAACCTTTACCAGCTCTGTGATATGTTAACATTGAATAATTTTTTAGTACTGACCTTATTTGTATATATACAACAGCTTTTATATAAAAGATTAGTAGTAATCATGGAATTCATTAAGCAGAAAGAGCATCTTTCAGTTCACAATTTTGATGCTATACAAACTAATTCTCACTTGAAAAAACAGCAAACTTTTACCTAATAGTATAAGAAGTATTATTGTGAGTCCTAGTAATTGTGGAAAGACTAATATTCTTCTTAGTCTTCTTACACATCCAAATGGATTGAAATTCAAAAATATTTATGTATACTCTAAGTCTTCACAACAACCAAAATATAAGTTTCTAGAAAAATGTGTTTCTAGAGTAGAGGGTATGAAATATTTCTCCTATAATGTGGATACTGAAATTTTAAAACCAAATGAAGCGCGATCCTATTCAATAATTGTTTTTGATGATATTGCATGTGATAAACAAGATTGTATGCGTGATTATTTTAGTATGGGTAGACATAATGAGATTGATTGTTTTTATCTTTCACAATCATATGCAAAAATACCAAAACATTTGATTAGGGATAATGCAAATTTTATCATCATATTTAAACAAGATGAAACCAATTTACATCATATATATGACGATCATGTAAATAGTGATATGACATTTAATAAATTTAAAGAATTCTGTATAAAATGTTGGGATAGTAAATATGGATTCGCAGTTATAGATAAGGATAGTGAGCAAGAAGGTTGATATCGCAAAGAATTGGATACATTTCTTAATCTCAAATCCATCTAGGAGTTTACTATAATGGATAATAAAAAAACGCTCCACGAAATAATTAAAGTGAGTAAAGTGCTCAAACAAAAGTTCAATTCATTGAAACATAATAAAATGAATAGTGATATTACGTTACAAGACACATTCAAACCTATAACACAACCACTTCAAGAACTAGTGAATAATACAAAATATGAAATAAATAGTGAGAACACTATAGCAAAAAAAATACCCTCAAATTCAAAGAAAATAAGGATACATAAAAAAAAATTGAAACAGCATCCAATTCCAAAATTAGAATTTGATACACCAACAAGTTCTGCTAAAGTGGAAGTGGATGAAAGCAGTGACAATGAGGAAGTATTTGAAAGCACACCTCAAATGTCACCAACTTCAGTTGCTAGAGGTATTTTGAATACTCCTCAAGGACAAACCGAAATGGAATCCCTAAAGCTAAAATTTGGAGACTTGGCTAGTAAATATCTTCTGAAATTTTTGAATAAAGATAAGGATTTGGATACTATTTATGCAATAAAATATATAGAAGATCGTGATAAATTTATATTGGGTAAAAAAAAGATAGATATAGATAAAAATGATATAATAATTGATGATCAAGTATATAATGAAACAAAAGGACTTTATGAACTCATATCCATGAAAAATCCTGAACATTATACTGCGGAAGATGTAAACGAATATTTAAGAATTTTAAATCGTACACAAGCACATAAGCAATCAAATAATATGTTGAAAAGATCCACTTATCCAAAATATTCCAGAATAATTAAACCGTTTTCAAGTGAAAAAAAGGGTTTCGAGCTTCAACAAGAAAAAACGTGCAAACCAAAAAATATTCACCTACAGGTTTTGGAGTTTTACCATTCAACATAAAATTCTCCAATTATAAACGCGAGTATGTCTATTGGGATGATGCAAACGAATGGGTTAATAGATTACAATTATTATAAGCATCCAAACAGAGTGGACACACAAATCATGATAATGAAATTAAGTCAATACTTGAAGAATTGAGAGAATGTAATATAATAGAATGAATTCACTTCAAAAATGAACATTATTATATCTGCTGTCAAGAGTAGAAGCTTTTATTTTAACTTAGAGAGACTGAGAACTATTAATTATGTCGGTAGATAAATTTGATAGACGATTTCCAAAGAGAAAAAGAAATGAGTCAAATAACTCAATATTAAGGTATGATATTTATGGAAATATAGATTTAAATGGAAGACAATTTCCAAATATTGGGAAAATACATGATTCGAGTGATATTATAACGAAGAAATATTTGGATGAGCGTATTAAAGACGTAAAAAAACTATCAACAATAAAATCATAGTGGTACAACATAAAATGAATGAATTAAAAAATGTAGTTAAAGATAAAATTGAGGAAGAAGTGTATAGAAATAATAGAACAATTGGCAAAGATGAAAGTGATTTGATAGAAGATAATTCATCCAATTTTAAACAAAAACAACAATTAGAGGCTTTGGATAAACTACGTGAAAATTTGAAGAAACTACAAACGATCGACTCGAAAGAGTCTTTAAACAAAATATATGAAGATTCCAAAGAGCATTAAGTTGAAGCTGTGAAACTAATTCAAAAAGAAGACTTTCAACAACAAGGTAAAAAAATTATTAAATTTTTTTTATGTATAAAAAAAAATGGAGATAAGGAAAAATGGAGATAGATGTTATTATAAGAGCAATGTGATGAATATGAGATGCTCCATTTATTTGAAATGAAAGTTCAAGCAATATCTTCGAATAAACAATATAGAGAAGATTTAAGATTTTATAGAATTGTGTATTGGAGGTATTATTCTTTTCTTTTAGTGAAATACCTGCAGGTAGTCATATTGAGTTATATGGAATTATAATCTAGAAAAATTGTCTCTAAGAATAGAACTATACAAAAAATGTCAAAAAAAACTATAGTGGATGAACTACATAAACCAGCCCGAAGGAATTATGTTAGACGTCGAGTTATAACTCGAGATATTGATGATTTGTGGCAAGCTGATTTGGTGGAAATGATTCCTTATGCAAGAGAAAATAGTGGTAATAAATATATGTTGACAGTGATTGATGTTTTTTCTAAATACGCTTGGGCTAAACCTATCAAAACAAAATCTGCTGATGCAATAGTAAATGCTTTTGAAAATATTCTTCAACAAAATAGGCGACCTTTAAATCTACAAACTGATCATGGCAAAGAATTTTATAATGAAAAGTCTGAGAAAATGATGCAAAGTTATAATATTAATCATTATTCAACATATAGTAATTTAAAAGCAAGTGTTGTCGAGAGATTCAATCGAACTTTGAAGAATAATATGTATCGTAAATTTAGCTATCGTGGTTCACATAAATGGATAGATATTCTACCGAAATTAATCAACTCTTATAATAATACAAAACATAGCACAATAAAAATGACTCCAAATAGTGTTAATAATAAAAATGAAAAATATTTATTGGATACAGTTTATAATAATGTGAAAATAAGAGGTCGAGGTAAATTGATGGTTGGTGATTCTGTTAGAGTATCCAAATTGAAAAATGTTTTTGAAAAAGGTTACACACCCAACTGGTCAACTGAAATTTTTACTATTTCAAAAATAAATTTAACAAACCCAATAACATACAAGTTAAAAGATTATCAAGATAAATCAATCGCAGGTGGATTTTATGAGGAAGAACTCCAAAAAACTAAACATCTAAATATTTATTTAGTTGAGAAAGTTTTGAAGAAAAAAGGTCCACAAGTATATGTAAAATGGTTAGGGTTTGACTCATCACATAATTCATGGATACATAAAGACAATGTTTCATAGTGTGAGCATCTAATTACTATTGTAAATTTTTTCCCTCATATATTACATTAAAAAAATTAATCTATTATAATAATATTATTACACTCCTGACTATTGTTTTCTTCACAAATAGAATAGTGCCTTCAAGGTAATGTATCTGTGTTCCCTTCTAATAAGTATCGCTTATCATCATCTGCATTTAAAGTGAGTTTATTAATTTCAACTGGAAAAATGTTATGATTTTTTGACATGATATTGTTTTGTGTGCGATATAACTTTTTATTCTGGAATAATGCATTCTAATAATCATCTATAGTCAATGTTCTAGTAACTGTAGTGGATATTCCTTTAACTTTAGAAAATGATTCGTTGTTTTCCAGTCTATATGAATACATTTTGGATTTGAGCCCTGCAAATTCGCTCATATTTTTTCCACCATTTTCATCCTTAAACAATCCAAAAATTTTTGCATTTGCCTGAGGTATTCCATAGTGATTATCTTTAGAATAGTTTGAAGTATCAAATCGGTGCAAATCTTCTCTTATAATTTTATAGGGATTTCCAGTTAAGCGATAAATTAGTGAGTCAGTATCTTGATATAATAATTTAGGTTTTTGAAATTTTTTATGTACGTAATTATAGTGAAAATCATACATAAGTACCTTACTTAGATCAAGAATTATCATGCCAATATGAATGCGTCTGTTAAATTTTATTGATAACTTATTAAATTCCATGGATACCAAATTTTCAGAAAAAGGAATAATTTTTTTCAAATTTGGTTTTATCACCATTTTTTGAGCCCCATAACGTCCATCCTATTGTGTTTCAAGTCTTATATCTCTGTGATTCCGAATATTCTCCATACTTTTGCCAAAAGTTGCATTATTATTCAATTTAAATCGATCTCTTTCAAAATAATTTTTGGCGTTCTTCCTAAACTCTGTTTTTAAATCAATATAGCTTTTCGACCACAATGATTGATTGAATCTGATAGCTCTATGTATTTTTGTTAATTTCATACCAAATGTTAAAGCTTGTAGTAAATTTTGATAATGAATAATATATTTTACTTTATCATTAGGAGTTGTCATTAATTTCGTTATATTGGAGTTCTTAGGTTTCTCATGCTCACAACATAATGGGAAATCTTTATGGAGATCATGTAAATGTCTTGGATACTCTAAATCGACTTCTAATACATAACCAATTAAACTATATTTTGATATATTCATCACATCAAGCTCTGATATATCTTTTTGTGATAACCATTCAAACCCACCATAGGGTAGACATTGCGTCATAGCCCATCCATATAAATTGCAGGCATCAAAATACATTAAATAAGCCTCTTGTTCTGTTGCACAATATGTAGACATAAATTTATTGTTTGATTTTGCGTAGCGATAACTGCATTGACAAATTCCTCCTCTGATTCCTTGCTCAAAGAAGAGAATCATATCAATATCAGTTAGCAATTGTAAATTTACTCTTGTCAGCTTCAACATAGCATCCCATGCAAACCCTACAGAAAAGTAGTTATGAAAAGTTGTATTATGATTTTTCTTTATATTATACCTGGCGTTGTGAAATAATGAGCAGGATCTAAATTATCGGCTTTCAGACTAACATTTCGAAAGTTTTCGAATATATCAGCTAGAAGTATAACGTTTGTTTGAAGATATAACTCTAGATTACCCCCCAAAGTATCTAAATTGAAAGTATTCCATATTTTTTGAGCATGTTCATAGTCCTTAGCGCTAATATTTTCATTTTTCAATCTTGAGAAAAAAAGCTCTTTCGGAGGTAATACTGTTTCTTCCATTCGATCCCACGAGTTCATATAATCATATGGGAAAACACCTTTTCTCAATAATAAATCGTTTTTGACTTTATTTGGATAGTACTTATTCATTATTTTGAAGTCTCCTTTGTCTAAATATGTGACTAGCTTTTCTAGTGAACTATTCATAAATCTACAAGCATAAAAAAATCTAAATGAGAAAGCTTTTTTTTTCTAATAGATTATTTGATATTTATAAGAAGTTAACTTACTGCAAAGAATCTAAGAAACGAATCTGCATTTTCCCAACTGCTAATGAGAATAAAATATATTTTTCACTATTATTTGGAATTATTGTTATTTGCTCTTCATCAACTCCGAATTCTTTTACTATTAAATGGCTATCATATCCACTCAAATTGTAGAAAAAAATTGGGATATATTTTGGTAGTTTATAATTCAAGTTGCAGCTTGCATGGGCCGCACCTCTGTACAAACCTAAAGTTGTTTGAGAGAGTGTGAGATCTTTTTTTATATTTTATTGATGAAAAAATTAAATTCCTGTGAGGTGACAGTGATCTTTCACTTTTTCTTCCGATTCGATAAACTTCTCCTCACTAATATGACAAAATGTTGCATCATCGAAATCTGTCCAATTCTCATTACCCATTTTAAGAGGAATCTCATTCTCATAGAATGTCTCTACTATTTCTACAACATTTTTCAATCTATCAATAAACCATTTTGCTGCTTTAGGTCCGCGATATGATTCAAAAAATGATAAAAAATCATTATATGAACATACAACTTTGTAGGCAACTGCACATGCTATATGATTCTGATATTCAAATGTATATGATTTACTAGTGTTTGGTTGACAAGTGTGAATGAGTATTGTCAAGCATTCAAAGTCTGCATAAACTACAAATGGATGTCTTTCTTTTCTAGAATAATTTTTGAATTTCACCCACATTTCTGTTTCTGTTGGTATTTCAATTTTAACAGCATCCATTTTACAACAATAACTTTCATGATTTTCTAATAGACATTCACTCGAAAAGTATTGTAAACATCTATCACATATGTAACATTTATGTCCATAATTAGACAGTTGTCTTGATAAAAGACGGGATAATGATTTGATCCAAGCATAATCCCCATTCTCTTCTTTGGTCCAAAAAAGTAAGTTGACATGTCGTTCAACCTTTTTATGTGTGTAATGTAAGGGGCCGTTAATTGTATATCTTTTATCTATAGTATTATATTCTATTCCATAAACATTAATTGATATATTATTTTTTTTTTTCGAATTTGATTACCTCACATAGTGCAGTTGGAAATTGAATATCAGATAAATTGAATATTTCACTATGATTTTGAGGATATGAGCTAACACGATCTGAATTACTATCAGCGGGGAACATAGCCGATAAAAGTGCCCAAATAAAACACTTATTATAACTATTTTTTACATTTATCACAGCTTTCCGGTTTTTGATAGATTCGGGAAGATCGATATATGTTGATCCTCCAGAATTTGTTGCATCATACTTGCTAATATTGACCTAGAGAATTTTGTTTTTTTAGGAAAAAAAAAATGTAAGAGTTTTTTTGAAACTTACTCTTGAGTTTAATATTCTACTTAGGGCTTTTCCACTATCCCGCTCTTGAAACTCTGACATATGAGTCAATATGACACTTCTTACATTCTGATCATACCAAATAGTAAAGTCGACAGACAATGTTATGGGCATCATTCTTGAGTTATGATAAATTAAGATTTTTTTTAAAATACCTTGTTTTTCAAGTACATATTCACAACACAGCTCACAGTTTATCTTCACTGGGGATCGATATTCATAAATGAATCGTCCCACTTTCTCCAGCAATATGAATAAGCATTGATCCAAAAATGCCCCCGGGTCGATAATATCATCTGTATTCGTGATTTTCCCACAATGAATACGATTTTTGAATGATGAGGTTAGAACTTCCCAAACAGCAATTTCTGAAACTATAGTTACTATAACACCGATTACTATATATATATTCTTATTGAATATGTGTTTTTGATTTTTGGTAAGTCAATAAGCAATGTTATTACCTTCAAGTTACTCTCTGCAATTCACGAATAATAAAAGTCCGTTTCACAAGTTTTTTAATAAGAAGATAATTGTGTGTCAAATATTATTTATATGAATGTGCATTCTATTTTTTCTCCAATGTCAATCAATGATATATTTCTGATAAGAATATTTCATGTGTTGCATAATTTTTTATTTGCATATGGTTTCATTGCATTTTTTCAATTTTGATGTATTTTTTATAGAAATTTTTTTCCAATGTCAATCAATGATATATTTCTGATGAGAATATTTCATGTGTTGCATAATTTTTTATTTGCATATGGTTTCATTGCATTTTTTCAAATTTTGCTATACTTTTTATAGAAAAAAAAACATTCTTCTCACTATAAATATGGGAATACACAATTAATACATATCAGTCCATCATAATAGACTCTCAAGTCAACCCAAAACACTTAAGTTTGTTTCTCTTTATAATTTCTTATATTAATATTAAGATATATTCTTTGTTCTCAGTAAGAAAGCAAAACAGGAACAAAAAAAAAAAAAAAACAAAAAATGAGTACACTAGACTTTTTTAATGCACTGGGGTCTTCCGATGCTCAAGTGCCAACTATAAACATCGGTAAACTGGATGAAAATAAAAAATATCAAATAAAAGAAGCTGATATAATCAATACCAGATATGGACCAAAACTAATCGTAACAACGAGGGAATTCAAAGTTTTTTTTCCAGACAATTTTGCAACTTTGAGTTCAAAGAAGTGAATTAATTAATGTTTATTTTCACATTGAAAAAGTGAATGACATTGTTGTGAATATTCGTTTTACAGAAAGTTAATAACGTAGATTCAATTTTTTATTCTTATTTCCATTTGTTAGCAAAAAAAAATAATAATCATTAATTAATTTTTTTTCATTCTTCATATTAAAAGCCAAATATTTTATTGGAAATGTCACCTAATGTATCATATATTCTCAGACAATTTGATGAAATTTGTGAATCAATACCTTCCCTAATAAATACTGATCTTACAGCTAATATGGCGAATGAGATAGCATTAGGTTGGGAGAGTACATCTTCATTACCGTCAGATGACGAGTATAATGAAGTGTCAACTGCTTGGGATTATTATGCAATTAATCCCACACAAATTGAAAATTTAAATATGGAAAATGTTCTACAATTTTGTTTTAATAATGAAAATCATATCAATTTGAAATACAGATTATGGTTATTACCAGAAATACAACCTCACTATTGGTATATGAGACGTCTTCGTGAAAATTGTACTCATATATTACTAGATGACCCCGATTTTCCAGTATTTACTTTTTCTACGTTTACAAATATTGAAAATATCATATCAGGAATGTACTACTGTTCGAATATAAAACAAGAACATAGCATCAAATTAGACAGTGAAATATATTCGTTACTCTGCGATACTGATAACTATTACTGTTATCTATGTTTAGATCAATTATTTATATGGAGTTCAAGTATAGCTTGTAGTTATTGTATAGAGTAGTTTTTAAAAAAATTCATTGAAATGTATAAATAAATTGTAAATTCCCCAAAAAAAATAAAATTGTACCCACCTAATTATTCTCTTTTCTTCTTGTCAAGCTCATCCAAAACAATTTTCTCTTGGTTTTTTTGAAGCATCAAAATCCAGGACAAAGAACTTATTTTAGTTGAATACCAATATCCAGTTGAAAAACCTCTGAAAAAAGAATGATTATGCTCTAATACATACTATAACGTTGAAGTAAATTTACACGACTTCTCAAGAAAAAATCTTGGCGGGGAACTATGAACAAGCACATTTCACATTTCACAATCTCGAACACAACTAACTTTAAATTACAAAGCGAGACACTCACACTTCTCTTGGGTTTTTCACCCCCATTCAAAGAATCCACACTCAAGAATGTTGCCTCTAGCTACCTGCTAGGGGTGAGGATACATCCGCCAAACAACAATAGCAATATTCCAGTGGCTCTCAAATTTTTCCAGTCAATTCGATCGACTTAAAAACTCGTCATTTTCTGATTAGTGTAATATTAAATATTATGCAAAACATATTTTAATTCGTATTGATAAATACTATGATATTTAGGACTGATGCATAAAGAAGTAAATTCAGTTAAAATATTAAAAAGTTAATACATACCTATATTGCAATAGTTCTCAAAAAAATTGATCCAACTCAATCCACTCATATCACAGACTGATAGTAAAAACTTCTCAAAAAAAAGTTGAAAATATGTCTTAGCTATTGTGACATGCAAATTTCAATTTTTATTCAACCAAAAAAACTAAAATAATGAATCATATGCGACAATTGACTTCTTCAGAAAATAATTTATTTTAAGACTCACAAGACAAGTGAATGATGCCAACTATCTCATTTCCAAGGAAAGCACGTAGTACATTTTACTTGTTCAATCTAGTTTATTGATATCAATGTCAAAGGTTATCATCTGAGATTTTAGAATTATACAGAGTATTTGAAATAAAAGAATACAGAGTGTTTAAAATTAAAGAATACATATGTATGAATGAATAAAACATTTGAAAACATTTGATGTGTTATTCAATTGTTTTTGAGGTGTTTCATCAGTCTCTTGTGTATATTATTCACCAATGTATAGTAAAAAATTCAATAAATGATTAATATATAATTTATTATCAACAAAAAAAGGAAAAATCCAAGAATATAAAACTTAATAAAAATATATCTAGAATATAAAAAAAACTAATGCTAATTACTTATACTACTGCTCCCTCCCCTCAACTAGAGATAGGAGCTCTAGATGAAATAAGGTCTATAAATAAAAAAAAATAAAACAATCAATCAAAAAACTCTCAAAAAAGAATTAAAAAATATACCTTATACACTGGCGAACAATAATATCTTCTATTGAGCTTCGCCAGCTCAAAGACCCCGCTCAACCCTTCGATTGGCCCCCTATATACCCTAATAGCTTGAGGGGGCGCAACCTCAAGGAAAATTTCATCAAAGTTCCTACCCTGAAAAACACAAATTTCAATTATTTTTGATGAAAAAAAAATCATTAAAATTTCATTAACTTACTCTAAGATAAATGATTATGAAGGCTTGGGTCTTCATAGCCCTATTCATTCTTTCTTGAATTTCTAAAAAATGTGATAAAAACACATTTATATAAATATTACAATCAAATAAAACATTCAATACTTACAGTCCATTTTTCTACTCTGCTTCAAAAAATTTTTTAATTCAAACTGATATAATAAAATGACTCCTCGTTCAATTGAGCTTTTGAAAGTATATACCCCACCACTAATCAAAAATCTTCATGGTCCACTTGTAAATACTAATTTGTACAAATTTCTTCATATAATATAAAAATAAATCGTTGATAACCCCATTAAAATGAAGAAAACGTGATACAAATTTACTTATCGGAAATAATCAATCCAAAGTCTCAAATTTATGATCAAAGGAGTGGAATATTTATGCAGATAAAACATTGCATCCGTTAATTATTGTGAAACAAAAATAATTAATTCAAAGTCTAAAATTTATGATTTGAGGAGTGGAATATTTATGCGGATAAAACATTGCATCACTCAATTATTGTGAATCAATTGCAAAAATTGGTTAATAGAATATTCTGATTTTTTTTTCCCTACTAGCTAATTTATTGAATGATAAATTGCGCTACTCATAATATAAAGCTCCATCTTAATATTTACTTCAATAAGTAGTTCGTCTAGTGAATAATAGATAGCGTCACACACAAGAATAGAAATCTTTTTTATTAAACGCGAGTTAGTCTATTGAATAATAGGTGACACCATTCGTCACGCAACTCAAAAAGATGGCGTTACTGGTTAATGTATAAATAACGTCACAGAGACCTTTTTATCTACGTCAATTAGTAGTTCATTTACTGGAAAAGAGATAGCGCCACACACAAAAAAGAAATCTCTGCATTTAACGTTAGTTAGTCTGTTGGATGTTAGATCGCACCACTCATCACACATTCCAAGAAATGGTGTTACTAGTAAATACACTTCAATTAGTAGTTCGTCTATTGAATAATAGATGGTGCCACACTCAAAGAAAGAAAAAATCTTTTCCATTCAACGCTAGTCAGTTTGTTGGATAATAGGTGGTATCACTTGTCACAGCACATCCCAAGAGATGACGTTAGTGGTAAAATGTGTGTGTGAATAACGTTATTATTGTCATTCATGGTACAGAGATCTATCACATCAATTAGTAGTTCATCTAGTGAATAATAGATGGCGCCACACGCAAAAAGAGAAAAATAGAAATCTTCTCCATTCAACGCTAGTTAGTCTGTTGGATGATGGGTGGCGCCACTCACCACTGCTCAAGAGATGGCGCAGCTCGTAAATGTTCTGATAACGTCACCGCTGTTTAGATAACGTCACTGCTCGCGTTATCTTTGAAATCTTAGATCGTTTTCTGAGCCAGAATCGGTGTTACATAGCTACTTAGATTCATACATATTATGAGGCCCTGAATAGGAATATGAATTTTTTCATTGTGAAATACTGCGCGGAAGAGCGTGATTTCGACTTCTTCCAGAGTTTGTAAAACTGCGAATAGCACTCCAAAAACACAAAATATGATGTATTTGGTGCTAGATTCTGCCACATAACGCACTTTTGAAGCAAAATCTTGCTTCTGAGCAGATTTACAGTCAAAAATTTCTCAACGAGACTCTGAAAAAACGCTGATAACTCGCTGGAAACGCAAAATTTTGTGCATTTGAGGACGGATTCATGCGTATTATGTTGTATCGGATAGATTTATGTGATTTGCGATACTTTGAAACTGCTCAGAATGTGGTAATTTTGACTTATTTCAAACTTCATATAACTGCAGATAGCGCTCTGAAAACACGGAATATGATATTTTTGTTGATAGATTCATACATATTATAAGGCACTGAATAGGCATATGAACTTTTTGATAGTGGAAATTTGCGCGGAAAAGCGTGATTTCGACTTATTCCAAAGTTTGTAAAACTGCAAATAGCACTCTAAAAACACGAAATATGGTGTATTTTGTTCTAGATTCTGCCATATGACGCACTTTTAAAGCAAAATGTTGCTTCTGAGCAGATTTACAGAGTCAGAAATTTCTCAACGAGACTCAGAAAAAATGCCGATAGCTCACTGGAAACGCGAAATTTAGTGGATTTCAGGACGGATTCAGGCGTAATATGTTGTATTGGATGGATTTATGTGATTTGCGATTCTTTGAAACTGCTCAGAATGAGGTAGTTTTGACTTATTCCAAACATCATATAACTGCAGATAGCGCTCTGAAAACACGGAATATGATATTTTGGTTAATAGACTCATACATATTATGAGGGCCTGAATAGGAATATGAACTACTTGATTGTGAAAATCTAGGCAAAAAGCGTGATTTAGACCTATTCTAAAGTTTGTAAAACTGGGAATAGCACTCTAAAAACACGGAATATGATGTATTTGGTGCTGAATTCTGACTTATAACGCACTTTTGAAGCAAAATCTTGCTTCTGAGCAGATTTACAGAGTCAAGAATTTCTAAACGAGACTCAGAAAAAACGCTGATAACTCGCTGGAAACGCAAAATTTTGTGCATTTGAGGACGGATTCATGCGTATTATGTTGTATTGGATAGATTCATGTGATTTGCGATACTTTGAAACTGCTCAGAATGTGGTAATTTTGACTTATTTCAAACTTCATATAACTGCAGATAGCGCTCTGAAAATACGGAATATGATATTTTTGTTGATAGATTCGTACATATTATGAGGCACTGGATAGGAATATGAACTTTTTGATTGTGAAAATCTGCGCGGAAAAGCGTGATTTGGACTTATTCCAAAGTTTGTAAAACTGCGAATAGCACTCTAAAAACACGGAATATGATGTATTTGGTGCTGAATTCTGCCATATGACGCACTTTTAAAGCAAAATGTTGTTTCTGAGCAGATTTACAGAGTCAGAAATTTCTCAACGAGACTCAGAAAAAATGCTGATAGCTCACTGGAAACGCGAAATTTAGTGGATTTCAGGACGGATACAGGCGTAATATGTTGTATTGGATAGATTTATGTGATTTGCGATTCTTTGAAACTGCTCAGAATGAGGTAGTTTTGACTTATTCCAAACATCATATAACTGCAGATAGCGCTCTGAAAACACGGAATATGATATTTTGGTTAATAGACTCATACATATTATGAGGTCCTGAATAGGAATATGAACTACTTGATTGTGAAAATCTAGGCGGAAAAGCGTGATTTAGACTTATTCTGAAGTTTGTAAAACTGGGAATAGCACTCTAAAAACACGGAATATGATGTATTTGGTGCTGAATTCTGCCTTATAACGCACTATTGAAGCAAAATCTTGCTTCTGAGCAGATTTACAGAAACAAGAATTTCTAAACGAGACTCAGAAAAAACGCTGATAACTCGCTGGAAACGCAAAATTTTGTGCATTTGAGGACGGATTCATGCGTATTATGTTGTATTGGATAGATTCATGTGATTTGCGATACTTTGTAACTGCTCAGAATGTGGTAATTTTGACTTATTTCAAACTTCATATAACTGCAGATAGCGCTCTGAAAATACGGAATATGATATTTTTGTTGATAGATTCGTACATATTATAAGGCACTGAATAGGAATATGAACTTTTTGATTGTGAAAAACTGCGCGGAAAAGCGTGATTTGGACTTATTCCAAAGTTTGTAAAACTGCGAATAGCAGTCTGAAACACGAAATATGATGTACTTGGTGCTAGATTCTGCCATATAACGCACTTTTGGAGCAAAATCTTGCTTCTGAGTAGATTGACAGAGTCAAAAATTTCTCAACGAGACTCAGAAAAAACGCTGATAACTCACTGGAAACGCAAAATTTTGTGCATTTGAGGACGAATTCATGCGTATTATGTTGTATTGGATAGATCTATGTGATTTGCGATACTTTAAAGCCGCTCAGAATGTGGTAGTTTTGACTTATTTCAAACATCATATAACTGCAGATAACGCTCTGAAAATACGGAGTATGATATTTTGGTTAATAGATTCATACATATTATGAGGTCCTGAATAGGAATATGAACTTTATCATTGTGAAAATCTGCGCGGAAAAGCGTGATTTCGAATTATTCCAAAGTTTGTAAAACTGCGAATAGCACTCTAAAAACACGAGATATGATGTATTTGGTGCTAGATTCTGCCATATGACGCACTTTTGGAGCCAAATCATGCTTCTGAGCAGATTTACAGAGTCAAAAATTTCTAAACGAGACTCAGAAAAAACGCTGATAACTCGCTGGAAACGCAAAATTTTGTGCACTTGAGGATGGTTTCATGCATATTATGTTGTATTGGATAGATTCATGTGATTTGCGATACTTTGAAACTGCTCAGAATGTGGTAATTTTGACTTATTTCAAACTTCATATAACTGCAGATAGCGCTCTAAAAATACGGAATATGATATTTTTGTTGATAGATTCATACATATTATAAGGCACTGAATAGGCATATGAACTTTTTGATAGTGGAAATTTGCGCGGAAAAGCGTGATTTCGACTTATTCCAAAGTTTGTAAAACTGCGAATAGCACTCTAAAAACACGAAATATGGTGTATTTTGTTCTAGATTCTGCCATATGACGCACTTTTAAAGCAAAATGTTGCTTCTGAGCAGATTTACAGAGTCAGAAATTTCTCAACGAGACTCAGAAAAAATGCCGATAGCTCACTGGAAACGCGAAATTTAGTGGATTTCAGAACGGATTCAGGCGTAATATGTTGTATTGGATGGATTTATGTGATTTGCGATTCTTTGAAACTGCTCAGAATGAGGTAGTTTTGACTTATTCCAAACATCATATAACTGCAGATAGCGCTCTGAAAACACGGAATATGATATTTTGGTTAATAGACTCATACATATTATGAGGGCCTGAATAGGAATATGAACTACTTGATTGTGAAAATCTAGGCGGAAAAGCGTGATTTAGACCTATTCTAAAGTTTGTAAAACTGGGAATAGCACTCTAAAAACACGGAATATGATGTATTTGGTGCTGAATTCTGCCTTATAACGCACTTTTGAAGCAAAATCTTGCTTCTGAGCAGATTTACAGAGTCAAGAATTTCTAAACGAGACTCAGAAAAAACGCTGATAACTCGCTGGAAACGCAAAATTTTGTGCATTTGAGGACGGATTCATGCGTATTATGTTGTATTGGATAGATTCATGTGATTTGCGATACTTTGAAACTGCTCAGAATGTGGTAATTTTGACTTATTTTAAACTTCATATAACTGCAGATAGCGCTCTGAAAATACGGAATATGATATTTTTGTTGATAGATTCGTACATATTATGAGGCACTGAATAGGAATATGAACTTTTTGATTGTGAAAATCTGCGCGGAAAAGCGTGATTTGGACTTATTCCAAAGTTTGTAAAACTGCGAATAGCACTCTAAAAACACGGAATATGATGTATTTGGTGCTGAATTCTGCCATATGACGCACTTTTAAAGCAAAATGTTGCTTCTGAGCAGATTTACAGAGTCAGAAATTTCTCAACGAGACTCAGAAAAAATGCTGAAAGCTCACTGGAAACGCGAAATTTAGTGGATTTCAGGACGGATTCAGGCGTAATATGTTGTATTGGATAGATTTATGTGATTTGCGATTCTTTGAAACTGCTCAGAATGAGGTAGTTTTGACTTATTCCAAACATCATATAACTGCAGATAGCGCTCTGAAAACACGGAATATGATATTTTGGTTAATAGACTCATACATATTATGAGGTCCTGAATAGGAATATGAACTACTTGATTGTGAAAATCTAGGCGGAAAAGCGTGATTTAGACTTATTCTGAAGTTTGTAAAACTGGGAATAGCACTCTAAAAACACGGAATATGATGTATTTGGTGCTGAATTCTGCCTTATAACGCACTATTGAAGCAAAATCTTGCTTCTGAGCAGATTTACAGAGTCAAGAATTTCCAAACGAGACTCAGAAAAAACGCTGATAACTCGCTGGAAACGCAAAATTTTGTGCATTTGAGGACGGATTCATGCGTATTATGTTGTATTGGATAGATTCATGTGATTTTCGATACTTTGAAACTGCTCAGAATGTGGTAATTTTGACTTATTTCAAACTTCATATAACTGCAGATAGCGCTCTGAAAATACGGAATATGATATTTTTGTTGATAGATTCGTACATATTATAAGGCACTGATATAGGAATATGAACTTTTTGATTGTGAAAAACTGCGCGGAAAAGCGTGATTTGGACTTATTCCAAAGTTTGTAAAACTGCGAATAGCAGTCTGAAACACGAAATATGATGTACTTGGTGCTAGATTCTGCCATATAACGCACTTTTGGAGCAAAATCTTGCTTCTGAGTAGATTGACAGAGTCAAAAATTTTCTCAACGAGACTCAGAAAAAAACGCTGATAACTCACTGGAAACGCAAAATTTTGTGCATTTGAGGACGAATTCATGCGTATTATGTTGTATTGGATAGATCTATGTGATTTGCGATACTTTAAAGCCGCTCATAATGTGGTTAGTTTTGACTTATTTTCAAACATCATATAACTGCAGATAACGCTCTGAAAATACGGAGTATGATATTTTGGTTAATAGATTCATACATATTATGAGGTCCTGAATAGGAATAAGAACTTTATCATTGTGAAAATCTGCGCGGAAAAGCGTGATTTCGACTTATTCCAAAGTTTGTAAAACTGCGAATAGCACTCTAAAAACACGAGATATGATGTATTTGGTGCTAGATTCTGCCATATGACGCACTTTTGGAGCCAAATCATGCTTTCTGAGCAGATTTACAGAGTCAAAAATTTCTAACGAGACTCAGAAAAAACGCTGATAACTCGCTGGAAACGCAAAATTTTGTGCACTTGAGGACGGTTTCATGCATATTATGTTGTATTGGATAGATTCATGTGATTTGCGATACTTGAAACTGCTCAGAATGTGGTAATTTTGACTTATTTCAAACTTCATATAACTGCAGATAGCGCTCTAAAAATACGGAATATGATATTTTTGTTGATAGATTCGTACATATTTATGAGGCACTGAATAGGAATAATGAACTTTTTGATTGTGAAAATCTGCGCGGAAAAGCGTGATTTGGACTTATTCCAAAGTTTGTTAAACTGCGAATAGCACTCTGAAACACGAAATATGATGTACTTGGTGCTAGATTCTGCCATATAACGCACTTTTGACGCACTTTTGGAGCAAAATCTTGCTTCTGAGTAGATTAACAGAGTCAAAAATTCTCAACGAGACTCTGGAAACACGCTGATAACTCGCTTGAAACGCAAAATTTTGTGCATTTGAGGACGAATTCATGCGTATCATGTTCCATTGGATAGATTTATGTGATTTGCGATACTTTGAAACTGCTCAGAATGTGGTAATTTTGACTTATTCCCAACTTCATATAACTGCAGAAAGCGCTCTGAAAACACGGAATATGATGTTTTTTGTTGATAGATTCATACATGTTATGAGGCACTGGATAGGAATATGAACTTTTTGATTGTGAAATCTGCTCGGAAAAGCGTGATTCCGACCTATTCCAAAGTTTGTAAAACTGCGAATAGCACTCTAAAAACACGAAATATGATGTATTTGGCGCTAGATTCTGTCATATAACGCACTTTTGAAGCAAAATCTTGCTTCTGAGCAGATTTACAGAGTCAAAAATTTCTCAACGAGACTCAGAAAAAACGCTGATAACTCACTGGAAACACAATTTTTTGTGCATTCGAGGACGGATTCATGCGTATTATGTTATATTGGATAGATTTATGTGATTTGGCGATACTTTGAAACTGCTTAGAATGTGGTAATTTTTGACTTATTTCAAACTTCATATAACTGCAGATAGCGCTCTGAAAACACGGTATATGATGTTTTTGTTGATAGATTCATACATATTATGAGGCCCTGAATAGGAATATGAACTTTTTCATTGTGAAAATCTGCGCGGAAGAGCGTGATTTCGACTTCTTCCAGAGTTTGTAAAAAATGCGAATAGCACTCCAAAAACACGAAATATGATGTATTTGGTGCTAGATTCTGCCACATAACGCACTTTTGAAGCAGAATCTTGCTTCTGAGCAGATTTACAGTCAAAAATTTCTCAACGAGACTCGGGAAAAAACGCTGATAACTCGCTTGAAACGCAAAATTTGTGCATTTGAGGACGAATTCATGCGTATCATGTTCCATTGGATAGATTTATGTGATTTGCGATACTTTGAAACTGCTCAGAATGTGGTAATTTTGACTTATTTCAAACTTCATATAACTGCAGATAGCGCTCTGAAAATACGGAATATGATATTTTTGTTGATAGATTCGTACATATTATAAGGCACTGAATAGGAATATGAACTTTTTGATTGTGAAAATCTGCGCGGAAAAGCGTGATTTGGACTTATTCCAAAGTTTGTAAAACTGCGAATAGCACTCTAAAAACACGAATATGATGTATTTGGTGCTGAATTCTGCCATATGACGCACTTTTAAAGCAAAATGTTGCTTCTGAGCAGATTTACAGAGTCAGAAATTTCTCAACGAGACTCAGAAAAAATGCTGATAGCTCACTGGAAACGCGAAATTTAGTGGATTTCAGGACGGATACAGGCGTAATATGTTGTATTGGATAGATTTATGTGATTTGCGATTCTTTGAAACTGCTCAGAATGAGGTAGTTTTGACTTATTCCAAACATCATATAACTGCAGAAAGCGCTCTGAAAACACGGAATATGATATTTTGGTTAATAGACTCATACATATTATGAGGTCCTGAATAGGAATATGAACTACTTGATTGTGAAAATCTAGGCGGAAAAGCGTGATTTAGACTTATTCTGAAGTTTGTAAAACTGGAATAGCACTCTAAAAACACGGAATATGATGTATTTGGTGCTGAATTCTGCCTTATAACGCACTATTGAAGCAAAATCTTGCTTCTGAGCAGATTTACAGAAACAAGAATTTCTAAACGAGACTCAGAAAAAACGCTGATAACTCGCTGGAAACGCAAAATTTTGTGCATTTGAGGACGGATTCATGCGTATTATGTTGTATTGGATAGATTCATGTGATTTGCGATACTTTGAAACTGCTCAGAATGTGGTAATTTTGACTTATTTCAAACTTCATATAACTGCAGATAGCGCTCTGAAAATACGGAATATGATATTTTTGTTGATAGATTCGTACATATTATAAGGCACTGAATAGGAATATGAACTTTTTGATTGTGAAAAACTGCGCGGAAAAGCGTGATTTGGACTTATTCCAAAGTTTGTAAAACTGCGAATAGCAGTCTGAAACACGAAATATGATGTACTTGGTGCTAGATTCTGCCATTATAACGCACTTTTGGAGCAAAATCTTGCTTCTGAGTAGATTGACAGAGTCAAAAATTTCTCAACGAGACTCAGAAAAAACGCTGATAACTCACTGGAAACGCAAAATTTTGTGCATTTTAGGACGAATTCATGCGTATTATGTTGTATTGGATAGATCTATGTGATTTGCGATACTTTAAAGCCGCTCATAATGTGGTAGTTTTGACTTATTTCAAACATCATATAACTGCAGATAACGCTCTGAAAATACGGAGTATGATATTTTGGTTAATAGATTCATACATATTATGAGGTCCTGAATAGGAATATGAACTTTATCATTGTGAAAATCTGCGCGGAAAAGCGTGATTTCGACTTATTCCAAAGTTTGTAGAACTGCGAATAGCACTCTAAAAACACGAGATATGATGTATTTGGTGCTAGATTCTGCATATGACGCACTTTTGGAGCCAAATCATGCTTCTGAGCAGATTTACAGAGTCAAAAATTTCTAAACGAGACTCAGAAAAAACGCTGATAACTCGCTGGAAACGCAAAATTTTGTGCACTTGAGGACGGTTTCATGCATATTATGTTGTATTGGATAGATTCATGTGATTTGCGATACTTGAAACTGCTCAGAATGTGGTAATTTTGACTTATTTCAAACTTCATATTAACTGCAGATAGCGCTCTAAAAATACGGAATATGATATTTTTGTTGATAGATTCGTACATATTATGAGGCACTGAATAGGAATATGAACTTTTTGATTGTGAAAATTCTGCGCGGAAAAGCGTGATTTGGACTTATTCCAAAGTTTGTTAAACTGCGAATAGCACTCTGAAACACGAAATATGATGTACTTGGTGCTAGATTCTGCCATATAACGCACTTTTGGAGCAAAATCTTGCTTCTGAGTAGATTAACAGAGTCAAAAATTTCTCAACGAGACTCTGAAAACACGCTGATAACTTGCTTGAAACGCAAAATTTTGTGCATTTGAGGACGAATTCATGCGTATCATGTTCCATTGGATAGATTTATGTGATTTGCGATACTTTGAAACTGCTCAGAATGTGGTAATTTTGACTTATTTCCAACTTCATATAACTGCAGAAAGCGCTCTGAAAACACGGAATATGATGTTTCTGTTGATAGATTCATACATGTTATGAGGCACTGAATAGGAATATGAACTTTTTGATTGTGAAATCTGCTCGGAAAAGCGTGATTCCGACCTATTCCAAAGTTTGTAAAACTGCGAATAGCACTCTAAAAACACGAAATATGATGTATTTGGCGCTAGATTCTGTCATCAAACGCACTTTTGAAGCAAAATCTTGCTTCTGAGCAGATTTACAGAGTCAAAAATTTCTCAACGAGACTCAGAAAAAACGCTGATAACTCACTGGAAACACAATTTTTTGTGCATTTGAGGACGGATTCATGCGTATTATGTTATATTGGATAGATTTATGTGATTTGCGATACTTTGAAACTGCTTAGAATGTGGTAATTTTGACTTATTTCAAACTTCATATAACTGCAGATAGCGCTCTGAAAACACGGTATATGATGTTTTTGTTGATAGATTCATACATATTATGAGGCCCTGAATAGGAATATGAACTTTTTCATTGTGAAAATCTGCGCGGAAGAGCGTGATTTCGACTTCTTCCAGAGTTTGTAAAAATGCGAATAGCACTCCAAAAACACGAAATATGATGTATTTGGTGCTAGATTCTGCCACATAACGCACTTTTGAAGCAGAATCTTGCTTCTGAGCAGATTTACAGTCAAAAATTTCTCAACGGACTCGGGAAAAACGCTGATAACTCGCTGGAAACGCAAAATTTTGTGCATTTGAGGATGGATTCATGCGTATTATGTTGTATTGGATAGATTTATGTGATTTGCGATACTTTGAAACTGCTTAGAATGTGGTAATCTTGACTTATTTCAAACTTCATATAACTGCAGATAGCGCACTGAAAACACGGTATATGATGTTTTTGTTGATAGATTCATTCATTTCATGAGGTCTTGAATAGGGATAAGAACTTTTTGATTGTGAAAATCTGTGCGGAAAAGCATGATTTCGACTTATTCCAAAGTTTGTAAAACTGCGAATAGCACTCTAAAAACACGGAATATGATGTATTTGGTGCTAGATTCTGCCATATAACGCACTTTTAAAGCAAAATCTTGCTTCTGAGCAGATTTACAGGGTCAAAAATTTCTCAACGAGACTCAGAAAAAACGCTGATAAGTTACTTGAAACGCAAAATTTAGTGCATTTGAGAACGGATTCATGCGTATTATGTAGTATTGGATAGATTTATGTGATTTGCGATACTTTGAAACTGCTCAGAATGTGGTAGTTTTGACTTATTTCGGACATCATATAACTGCAGATAGCGCTCTGAAAACACGGAATATGATATTTTGGTCAATAGACTCATACATATTATGAGGTCCCGAATAGGAATATGAACTTTTTGATAGTGAAAATCTGCGCGGAAAAGCGTGATTTCGACTCATTCCAAAGTTTGTAAAACTGCGAATAGCACTCTAAATTCACGAAATATGATGTATTTGGTGCTAGATTCTGACATATAACGCACTTTCGAAGCAAAATCATGCTTCTGAGCAGATATACAGGGTCAAAAATCTCTCAACGAGACTCAGAAAAAACGCTTATAACTCGCTGGAAACGCAAAGTTTTGTGCATTTGAAGACGGATTCATGCGTATTATGTTGTATTGGATAGATTAATGTGATTTGCGATACTTTGAAACTGCTCAGAATGTGGTAGTTTTGACTTATTTCAAACATCATATAACTGCAGATAACGCTCTGAAAATACGGAGTATGATATTTTGGTTAATAGACTTATACATATTATGAGGTCCTGAATAGGAATATGAACTTTACCATTGTGAAAATCTGCGCGGAAAAGCGTGATTTCGACTTACTCCAAAGTTTGTAAAAACTGCGAATAGCACTCTAAAAACACGAAATATGATGTATTTGGTGCTAGATTCTGCCATATAAACGCACTTTTGAAGCAAAACCTTGCTTCTGAGCAGATCTACAGAGTCAAAAATTTCCCAACGAGACTCAGAAAAAACGCTGATAACTCGCTGGAGACGCGAAATTTTGTGCATTTAAGGACGGATTCATGCGTATTATGTTGTATTGGATAGATTTATGTGATTTGCGATACTTTGAAACTGCTTAGAATATGGTAATTTTGACTTATTCTTCATATACTGCAGATAGCGCTCTGAAAACACGGAATATGATGTTTTAGTTGATGGATTCATACATATTATGAGGTCCTGAATAGAAATATGAACTTTTTGATTGTGAAAATCTGCGCGGAAAAGCGTGATTTCGACTTACTCCAAAGTTTGTAAAACTGCGAATAGCACTCTAAAAACACGAAATATGACGTATTTGGTGCTAGATTCTGCCATATAACGCACTTTTGAAGCAAGATCTTGCTTCTGAGCAGATTTCCAGAGTCAAAAATCTCTCAACAAGACTAAGAGAAAACGCTGATAACTCGCTGGAGACGCGAAATTTTGTGCATTTAAGGACGGATTCATGCGTATTATGTTGTATTGGATAGATTTATGTGATTTGCGATACTTTGAAACTGCTCAGAATGTGGTAATTTTGACTTATTTCAAACTTCATATAACTGCAGATAGCGCTCTGAAAACACGGAATAAGATGTTTTTGATGATAGTTTCATACATATTCTGAGGTCCTGGATAGGAATATGAACTTTTTGATTGTGAATATCTGCGCGGAAAAGCGTGATTTTGACTTATTCCAAAGTTTGTAAAACTGCGAATAGCACTCTAAAAACACTGAATATGATGTATTTGGTGCTAGATTCTGCCATATAACGCTTTTTTGGAGTAAAATCTTGCTTCTGAGCAGATCTACAGAGTCAAAAATTTCTCAACGAGACTCAGAAAAAACGCTGATAACTTGCTGGGAACGCGAAATTTTGTGCATTTGAGGACGGATTCATGCGTATTATGTTGTATTGGATAGATTTATGTGATTTGCGATACTTTGGAACTGCTCGGAATGTGGTAATTTTGACTTATTTCAAACATAATATGACTGCAGATAGCGCTCTTGAAACACGGAATGAGATGTTTTTGTTGATAGACTCATACATATTATGAGGTCCTGAATAGGAATATGAACTTTTTGATTGTGAAAATCTGCGCGGAAAAGCGTGATTTCAACTTATACCAAAGTTTGTAAAACTGCGAATAGCACTCTAAAAACACGAAATATGATGTATTTGGGCTAGATCCTGCCATATAACGCACTTTTGAAGCAAAATCTTGCTTCTGAGCAGATTTACAGAGTCAAAAATTTCTCAACGAGACTCAGAAAAAACACCGATAACTTGCTGGAAACGCAAAATTTTGCGCATTTGAGGACGGATTCATGCGTATTATGTTGTATTGGATAGATTTAAGTGATTTGCGATACTTTGAAACTGCTCAGAATGTGGTAATTTTGACTTATTTCAAACTTCATATAACTGCAGATAGCGCTCTGAAAACACGGAATATAATATTTTTGTTGATAGATTCATAAATATCATGAGGTCCTGAATAGGATTATGAGTTTTTTGATTGTGGAAATCTGCGCGGAGAAGCGTGATTACGACTTATTCCAAAGTTTGTAAAACTGCGAATAGCACTCTAAAACACGAAATATGATGTATCTGGTGATAGATTCTGCCATGTAACGCACTTTTGGAGCAAAATCTTGCTACTGAGCAGATTTACAGAGTCAAAAATTTCTCAACGAGACTCAGAAAAAACACTGATAACTTGCTGGAAAACGCAAAATTTTGTGCATCTGAGGACGGATTCATGCGTATTATGTTGTATTGGATAGATTTATGTGATTTGCGATACTTTGAGACTGTTCAGAATGTGGTAATTTTGACTTATTTCAAACTTCATATAACTGCAGAAAGCGCTCTGAAAACACGGAGTATAATGTTTTTGTTGATAGATTCATACATATTATGAGGTCCTGAATAGGGATATGAACTTTTTGATTGTGGAAATTTGCGCGGAAAAGCATGATTTCGACGTATTCAAAGTTTATAAAACTACGAATAGCACTCTAAAAACACGAAATATGATGTATTTGGTGCTAGATACTGCCATATAACGCACTTTTAAAGCAAAATCTTGCTTCTGAGCAGATTTACAGAGTCAAAAATCTCTCAACAAGACTCAGAAAAAACGCTGATAACTCGCTGGAAACGCAAAATTTTGTGCATTTGAGGACGGATTCATGCGTATTATGTTGTATTGGATAGATTTATGTGATTTGCGATACTCTGAAACTGCTCAGAATGTGGTAATTTTGACTTATTTCAAACTTCATATAACTGCAGATAGCGCTCTGAAAACACGGAATATGATGTTTTTGTTGATAGATTCAAACATATTATGAGGTCCAGAATAGAATATGAACTTTTTGATTGTGAAAATCTGCGCGGAAAGGCGTGATTTCGACTTATTCCAAAGCTTGTAAAACTGCGAATAGCACTCTGAAAACACGAAATATGATGTATTTGGTGCTAGATTCTGCCATATAACGCACTTTTGTAGCAAAATCTTGATTCTGAGCAGATTTACAGAGTCAAAATTCTCTCAACGAGACTCAGAAAAAACGCTGATTACTCGCTGAAAACGCAAAATTTTGTGCATTTGAGGATGGATTCATGCGTACTATGTTGTATTGGATACATTTATGTGATTTGCGATACTTTGAAACTGCTCAGAATGTGATAATTTTGACTTATTTGAAACTTCATATAATTGCAGATAGCGCTCTGAATGCGGAATATGATGTTTTTGTTGATAGATTCATACATATCATGAGGTCCAGAATAGGAATATGAACTTTTTGATTGTGAAAATCTGCGCGGAAAGGCGTGATTTCGACTTACTCCAAAGTTTGTAAGACTGCGAATAGCACTCTAAAAACACGAAATATTATGTATTTGGTACTAGATTCTGCCATATAACGCACTTTTAAAGCAAAATCTTGCGTCTGAGCAGATTTACAGAGTCAAAAATTCCTCAACGAGACCCAGAAAAAAACACTGATAACTTGCTGGAAACGCAAAATTTGTGCATCTGAGGACGGATTCATGCGTATTATGTTGTATTGGATAGATTTATGTGATTTGCGATACTTTGAGACTGTTCAGAATGTAGTAATTTTGACTTATTTCAAACTTCATATAACTGCAGAAAGCGCTCTGAAAACACGGAGTATAATGTTTTTGTTGATAGATTCATACATATTATGAGGTCCTGAATAGGGATATGAACTTTTTGATTGTGGAAATTTGCGCGGAAAAGCATGATTTCGACGTATTCCAAAGTTTATGAAACTACGAATAGCACTCTAAAAACACGAATATGATGTATTTGGTGCTAGATACTGCCATATAACGCACTTTTGAAGCAAAAATCTTGCTTCTGAGCAGATTTACAGAGTCAAAAATCTCTCAACAAGACTCAGAAAAAACGCTGATAACTCGCTGGAAACGCAAAATTTTGTGCATTTGAGGACGGATTCATGCGTATTATGTTGTATTGGATAGATTTATGTGATTTGCGATACTCTGAAAACTGCTCAGAAATGTGGTAATTTTGACTTATTTCAAACTTCATATAACTGCAGATAGCGCTCTGAAAACACGGAATATGATGTTTTTGTTGATAGATTCAAACATATTATGAGGTCCAGAATAGGAATATGAACTTTTTGATTGTGAAAATCTGCGCGGAAAGGCGTGATTTCGACTTATTCCAAAGCTTGTAAAACTGCGAATAGCACTCTGAAAACACGAAATATGATGTATTTGGTGCTAGATTCTGCCATATAACGCACTTTTGTAGCAAAATCTTGATTCTGAGCAGATTTACAAGTCAAAATTCTCTCAACGAGACTCAGAAAAAACGCTGATTACTCGCTGAAAACGCAAAATTTTGTGCATTTGAGGATGGATTCATGCGTACTATGTTGTATTGGATACATTTATGTGATTTGCGATACTTTGAAACTGCTCAGAATGTGATAATTTTGACTTATTTGAAACTTCATATAATTGCAGATAGCGCTCTGAATGCGGAATATGATGTTTTTGTTGATAGATTCATACATATTATGAGGTCCAGAATAGGAATATGAACTTTTTGATTGTGAAAATCTGCGCGGAAAGGCGTGATTTCGACTTATTCCAAAGTTTGTAAGACTGCGAATAGCACTCTAAAAACACGAAATATTATGTATTTTGGTACTAGATTCTGCCATATAACGCACTTTTAAAGCAAAATCTTGCGTCTGAGCAGATTTACAGAGTCAAAAATTCCTCAACGAGACTCAGAAAAAACACTGATAACTTGCTGGAAACGCAAAATTTTGTGCATCTGGGGACGGATTCATGCGTATTATGTTGTATTGGATAGATTTATGTGATTTGCGATACTTTGAAACTGCTCAGAATGTGGTAGTTTTGACTTATTTCAACCTTCATATAACTGCAGATAGCGCTCTGAAAACACGGAATATGATGTTCTTGTTGATAGATTCATACATATTATAAGGCCACGAATATAAATATGAACTTTTTGATTGTGAAACCCCGCGCGGAAAAGCGTGATTTCGACTAATTCCAAAGTTTGTAAAACTGCGAATAGCACTCTAAAAACACGAAATATGATGTATTTGATGCTAGATTCTGCCATATAACGCACTTTTGAAGAAAAATCCTGCTTCTGAGCAGATTTACAGAGTTAGAAATTTCTCAACGAGACTCAGAAAAAGCGCTGATAGCTCGCTGAAAACGCAAAATTTTGTGCATTTTAGGACGGATTCATGCGTATTATGTTGTATTGGACAGATTTATGTGATTTGCGATACTTTGAAACTGCTCAAAATGTGGTAATTTTGACTTATTTCAAACTTCATATAATTGCAGATAGCGCTCTGAAAACACGGAATATGATGTTTTTGTTGATAGATTCATACATATTATAAGGTCCGGAATAGGAATATGAACTTTTCGATTGTGAAAATCTGCGCGGAAAAGCGTGATTTTGACTTATTTTAAACTTTGTAAAACTGCGGATAGCACCCTGAAAATACGAAATATGATGTATTTGGTACTAGATTTTGCCAAATTACGCACTTTTGGGGCAAAATCTTACTTTTGAGCAGATTAACAGAGTCAAAAATTTCTCAACGAGACTCGGATAAAACGCTGATAACTCGCTGGTTACGCAAAATTTTGTGCATTTGTGGACGGATTCATGCGTATTATGTTGTATTGGATGGATTTATGTGATTTGCGGTACTTTGAAACTGCTCAGAATGTGGTAATTTTGACTTATTTCAAACTTCATATAACTGCAGATAGCGCTCTGAAAACACAAGATATGATGCTTTTGTTGATAGATTCATACATATTATGAGGTCCTGAATAGGCATATGAACTTTTTGATTGTAAAAATCTGCGGGGAAAAGCGTGATTTCGACTTATTTCAAAGTTCATGAAACTGCGAATAGCACTCTGAAAACACGAAATATGATGTATTTGGTGCTAGATTCTGCCATATAACGCACTTTTGGAGCAAAATCTTGCTACTGAGCAGATTTACAGAGTCAAAAATTTCTCAACGAGACTCAGGAAAAACGCTGATAACTCGCTGGAAACGCGGAATTTTGTGCATTTGAGGACGGATTCATGCATATTATGTTGTATTGGATAGATTTGTGTGATTTGCGATACTCTGAAACTGCTCAGAATGTGGTAATTTTGACTTATTTCAAACTTCATATAACTGCAGATAGCGCTCTGAAAACACGGAATATGATGTTTTTGTTGATAGATTCAAACATATTATGAGGTCCAGAATAGGAATATGAACTTTTTGATTGTGAAAATCTGCGCGGAAAGGCGTGATTTCGACTTATTCCAAAGCTTGTAAAACTGCGAATAGCACTCTGAAAACACGAAATATGATGTATTTGGTGCTAGATTCTGCCATATAACGCACTTTTGTAGCAAAATCTTGATTCTGAGCAGATTTACAGAGTCAAAATTCTCTCAACGAGACTCAGAAAAAACGCTGATTACTCGCTGAAAACGCAAAATTTTGTGCATTTGAGGATGGATTCATGCGTACTATGTTGTATTGAGTACATTTATGTGATTTGCGATACTTTGAAACTGCTCAGAATGTGATAATTTTGACTTATTTAAAACTTCATATAATTGCAGATAGCGCTCTGAATGCGGAATATGATGTTTTTGTTGATAGATTCATACATATTATGAGGTCCAGAATAGGAATATGAACTTTTTGATTGTGAAAATCTGCGCGGAAAGGCGTGATTTCGACTTATTCCAAAGTTTGTAAGACTGCGAATAGCACTCTAAAAACACGAAATATTATGTATTTGGTACTAGATTCTGCCATATAACGCACTTTTAAAGCAAAATCTTGCGTCTGAGCAGATTTACAGAGTCAAAAATTCCTCAACGAGACTCAGAAAAAACACTGATAACTTGCTGGAAACGCAAAATTTTGTGCATCTGGGGACGGATTCATGCGTATTATGTTGTATTGGATAGATTTATGTGATTTGCGATACTTTGAAACTGCTCAGAATGTGGTAGTTTTGACTTATTTCAAACTTCATATAACTGCAGAAAGCGCTCTGAAAACACGGAATATGATGTTCTTGTTGATAGATTCATACATATTATAAGGCCACGAATATAAATATGAACTTTTTGATTGTGAAACCCCGCGCGGAAAAGCGTGATTTCGACTAATTCCAAAGTTTGTAAAACTGCGAATAGCACTCTAAAAACACGAAATAAGATGTATTTGATGCTAGATTCTGCCATATAACGCACTTTTGAAGCAAAATCCTGCTTCTGAGCAGATTTACAGAGTTAGAAATTTCTCAACGAGACTCAGAAAAAGCGCTGATAGCTCGCTGAAAACGCAAAATTTTGTGCATTTTAGGACGGATTCAGGCGTATTATGTTGTATTGGACAGATTTATGTGATTTGCGATACTTTGAAACTGCTCAAAATGTGGTAATTTTGACTTATTTCAAACTTCATATAATTGCAGATAGCGCTCTGAAAACACGGAATATGATGTTTTTGTTGATAGATTCATACATATTATAAGGTCCGGAATAGGAATATGAACTTTTCGATTGTGAAAATCTGCGCGGAAAAGCGTGATTTTGACTTATTTTAAACTTTGTAAAACTGCGGATAGCACCCTGAAAATACGAAATATGATGTATTTGGTACTAGATTTTGCCAAATTACGCACTTTTGGGGCAAAATCTTACTTTTGAGCAGATTAACAGAGTCAAAAATTTCTCAACGAGACTCGGATAAAACGCTGATAACTCGCTGGTTACGCAAAATTTTGTGCATTTGTGGACGGATTCATGCGTATTATGTTGTATTGGATGGATTTATGTGATTTGCGGTACTTTGAAACTGCTCAGAATGTGGTAATTTTGACTTATTTCAAACTTCATATAACTGCAGATAGCGCTCTGAAAACACAAGATATGATGCTTTTGTTGATAGATTCATACATATTATGAGGTCCTGAATAGGCATATGAACTTTTTGATTGTAAAAATCTGCGGGGAAAAGCGTGATTTCGACTTATTTCAAAGTTCATGAAACTGCGAATAGCACTCTGAAAACACGAAATATGATGTATTTGGTGCTAGATTCTGCCATATAACGCACTTTTGGAGCAAAATCTTGCTACTGAGCAGATTTACAGAGTCAAAAATTTCTCAACGAGACTCAGGAAAAACGCTGATAACTCGCTGGAAACGCGGAATTTTGTGCATTTGAGGACGGATTCATGCATATTATGTTGTATTGGATAGATTTGTGTGATTTGCGATACTCTGAAACTGCTCAGAATGTGGTAATTTTGACTTATTTCAAACTTCATATAACTGCAGATAGCGCTCTGAAAACACGGAATATGATGTTTTTGTTGATAGATTCAAACATATTATGAGGTCCAGAATAGGAATATGAACTTTTTGATTGTGAAAATCTGCGCGGAAAGGCGTGATTTCGACTTATTCCAAAGCTTGTAAAACTGCGAATAGCACTCTGAAAACACGAAATATGATGTATTTGGTGCTAGATTCTGCCATATAACGCACTTTTGTAGCAAAATCTTGATTCTGAGCAGATTTACAGAGTCAAAATTCTCTCAACGAGACTCAGAAAAAACGCTGATTACTCGCTGAAAACGCAAAATTTTGTGCATTTGAGGATGGATTCATGCGTACTATGTTGTATTGAGTACATTTATGTGATTTGCGATACTTTGAAACTGCTCAGAATGTGATAATTTTGACTTATTTAAAACTTCATATAATTGCAGATAGCGCTCTGAATGCGGAATATGATGTTTTTGTTGATAGATTCATACATATTATGAGGTCCAGAATAGGAATATGAACTTTTTGATTGTGAAAATCTGCGCGGAAAGGCGTGATTTCGACTTATTCCAAAGTTTGTAAGACTGCGAATAGCACTCTAAAAACACGAAATATTATGTATTTGGTACTAGATTCTGCCATATAACGCACTTTTAAAGCAAAATCTTGCGTCTGAGCAGATTTACAGAGTCAAAAATTCCTCAACGAGACTCAGAAAAAACACTGATAACTTGCTGGAAACGCAAAATTTTGTGCATCTGGGGACGGATTCATGCGTATTATGTTGTATTGGATAGATTTATGTGATTTGCGATACTTTGAAACTGCTCAGAATGTGGTAGTTTTGACTTATTTCAAACTTCATATAACTGCAGAAAGCGCTCTGAAAACACGGAATATGATGTTCTTGTTGATAGATTCATACATATTATAAGGCCACGAATATAAATATGAACTTTTTGATTGTGAAACCCCGCGCGGAAAAGCGTGATTTCGACTAATTCCAAAGTTTGTAAAACTGCGAATAGCACTCTAAAAACACGAAATAAGATGTATTTGATGCTAGATTCTGCCATATAACGCACTTTTGAAGCAAAATCCTGCTTCTGAGCAGATTTACAGAGTTAGAAATTTCTCAACGAGACTCAGAAAAAGCGCTGATAGCTCGCTGAAAACGCAAAATTTTGTGCACTTTAGGACGGATTCAGGCGTATTATGTTGTATTGGACAGATTTATGTGATTTGCGATACTTTGAAACTGCTCAAAATGTGGTAATTTTGACTTATTTCAAACTTCATATAATTGCAGATAGCGCTCTGAAAACACGGAATATGATGTTTTTGTTGATAGATTCATACATATTATAAGGTCCGGAATAGGAATATGAACTTTTCGATTGTGAAAATCTGCGCGGAAAAGCGTGATTTTGACTTATTTTAAACTTTGTAAAACTGCGAATAGCACCCTGAAAATACGAAATATGATGTATTTGGTACTAGATTTTGCCAAATTACGCACTTTTAGGGCAAAATCTTACTTTTGAGCAGATTAACAGAGTCAAAAATTTCTCAACGAGACTCGGATAAAACGCTGATAACTCGCTGGTTACGCAAAATTTTGTGCATTTGTGGACGGATTCATGCGTATTATGTTGTATTGGATGGATTTATGTGATTTGCGATACTTTGAAACTGCTCAGAATGTGGTAATTTTGACTTATTTCAAACTTCATATAACTGCAGATAGCGCTCTGAAAACACAAGATATGATGCTTTTGTTGATAGATTCATACATATTATGAGGTCCTGAATAGGCATATGAACTTTTTGATTGTAAAAATCTGCGGGGAAAAGCGTGATTTCGACTTATTTCAAAGTTCATAAAACTGCGAATAGCACTCTGAAAACACGAAATATGATGTATTTGGTGCTAGATTCTGCCATATAACGCACTTTTGGAGCAAAATCTTGCTACTGAGCAGATTTACAGAGTCAAAAATTTCTCAACGAGACTCAGGAAAAACGCTGATAACTCGCTGGAAACGCGGAATTTTGTGCATTTGAGGACGGATTCATGCATATTATGTTGTATTGGATAGATTTGTGTGATTTGCGATACTTTGAAACTGCTCAGAATGTAGTAATTTTGACTTATTTCAAACTTAATATAACTGCAGATAGCGCTCTGAAAACACGGAATATGATGTTTTTGTTGATAGATTCATACATATTATGAGGTCCAGAAGAGGAATATGAACTTTTTGATTGTAAAAATCTGCGCGGAAAAGCGTGATTCCGACTTATTCCAAAGTTTGTAAAACTGCGAATAGCACTCTAAAAACACGAAATATGATGTATTTGGTGGTAGATTCTGCCATGTAACGCACTTTTGAAGCAAAATCTTGATCCTGAGCAGATTTACAGAGTCAAAAATTTCTCAACGAGACTCAGAAAAAACGCTGATAACTCGCTGGAAACGCGTAATTCTGTGCATTTGAGGACGGATTCATGCGTATTATGTTGTATTGGATAGATTTTTGTGATTTGCAATACTTCGAAACTGCTCAGAATGTGGTAGTTTTGACTTATTTCAAACTTCATATAACTGTAGATAGCGCTCAGAAAACACGGAATATGATGTTTCTGTTGATAGATTCATACATATTATGAGGTTCTGTATGGAAATATGAACTTTTTGGTTGTGAAAATCTGCGCGAAAAAGCGTGATTTTGACTTATTCCAAAGTTCGTAAAACTGCGAATAGCACTCTGAAAACACGGAATATGATGTATTTGGTGCTAGATTCTGCCACATATCGCACTTTTGAAGCAAAATCTTGCTTCTGAGAAGATTAACAGAGTCAAAATTTCTCTACAAGACTCAGAAAAAACGCTGATATCTTGCTGGAAACGCGAAATTTTGTGCATTTGAGGACGGATTCATGCGTATTATGTTGTATTGGATAGATTCATGTGATTTGCGATTGTTGCGAAGCAACGACATTTACTTTGTAGTTGAAATAAAATATTTGTATTTTTGAGAAAGAGTAGGCTCCAGAAGAAAAAAAAATTATAATAGTTGTCAAAAAAAAACATTTAAAAATATACACAAATAATTTTTTCCTGAAGATCTAAACGAATTTAAATGATTGGAGTAAAATACAAAGTAATATAAAAGTTCTAATCAATTTACAGAAATATTATTTATTAACTGATATTTACAGGAAATTTGAAGCCTACTTTTGAAGCCTACTCCTTTGCAACTGCATAAAAAGTACATAATAAAAGATAGCTCTCAAATTTACGACTCCAGAAATTATTTATTTTCCCTTTCCCAACATTTCTTCAAATTTCTTTTCTAAAAAAGTAATTACATTTGCATTTGCTAAAAATGGACGGTGAATGTAGTCATCAGCAATTATGTCAAGATATACAAGAAGAGGGACTTAGACCAGACTGCAATGAACAAAGTCAACATAAGAATCTCATGTATAGTTGCAAATTATGTAATATGCTGGACACAGAATTGATGGTACAATGTGACAAATGCGATGATTGGTTTCATTTCATTTGCGTCAATGTTGATGACAATGTTGCAATGAGGGACTGGATGTGTCAACAGTGCCAATCACAGCAAATTAAAGCAAAATCACGTACAATTACATCAAAAAAGTCAAGTGTACGTCAAAAATTATTACAGCTTGAACTAAGGAAATTAGACGAAGAACAAGCAATAATTGAAAAGCGGCAAGCGGAAGAACGTTGTCTTTTGGAAAAACAAAAAGTCGAGGAATTGGAATTGTTAAAAAGGAAATACGAAGCTCTTCATCAGATTGAGATTGAAGGTTCGTCAAATAATAATTCAACAAAATCGGACCGTTCATTCGAAGAAAGAAACAGTCGAACACTGCAATGGGTTGAAATTCAACAAAGAAGATTGAAGTTGAAAGAGTACGACAGAAAATTAGATGACCAAAGAGTTGGTACACAAAGAAGTAGTTTAGCTATAGGAAGTACAAGCCAGGTTGAACAGCAAACGTGTTCAATGCATAGAACCAACAGCAATCAACCTGCAACAACATCCCATAGGAATGAAACTAAAAATTACCAACAATTAAGTCAAGAAAGTGATCATTTCCGGTTACATGCTAATAATTCAAATTTGTCACCACAGCATATTGCTGCAAGACAAGCATTGTCATTGAAGAATAATCTTCCTATATTTAGTGGAAATCCTTCCGAATGGCCAATGTTTTATAGCAATTTTATGGAATCGACAAGAAGATGTTGTTATAGTAACCAAGAGAATTTGATGCGTCTGCAGCAGAGTCTAAAAGGAAAAGCACTAGAAGCAGTCAGAAGCATGTTGCTGGTGCCCGATACCATATCAATGGTGTTGGAAAATTTGAAAATGTTATTTGGTCGTCCAGAAATTATAATTAATCATCTTATAAATAAAATAAGGGATGAACCGATGGTTAAAATGGAAAAAATGGAAACCTTGATCAATTTTGCAATGACAGTCCAGAATTTGGTTGCGACAATGACAGCTTCAAATATGATAAGTCATCTGAACAACCCTATATTATTGCAAGAGTTAATTGGAAAGTTACCGACTCATATCAAGTTAGATTGGGCCAGATATTTGGATTCTGATTCTTATCAGGAAAACAATCTCCTTCAATTTAATGAATGGTTATTCAAACAAGCTCGAGCTGCAAGCAAAGTGACATTGGACCTTTGCAAGATTCAGAATTATTCAGGTCCGTGCAATAAGTTTGACAAGTATCAAAAAAGAACAAATTATATTCAAGCAACACATTCTGAAAATCATGGCGAAAAAGCACTAAAGGAAATATGCCTAATGTGCGATAGTCCCAAGCATAAAATAGAAGATTGTAACAAATTCAAACAATTAACAAAAAACCAAAGATGGAATGTAATAATACAGAAAAAAGCGTGTAGACATTGTCTTGGTTCGCATTACGCAGGCAATTGTAAACAAAAAAAAGTTTGCTCTGTTAACGGATGTCAACGATATCATCATCCTTTGTTACATAATCCTAACTATGTTAAACAAATGACAGAAACAAAGAAAACAGAAAACGAAGAGATGTTAACTGGCCATTATCCTCACTTTCCAACGGGATCATCGGTACTCTTCCGTATTGTACCTGTTAGGGTACACAACAAGAAAATCAGCGTCGACACATATGCTTTTCTGGACGATGGTTCTTCTCTAACTCTGATGGAAGAAAGTCTTGCAGAAGAATTACAATTAGATGGTCCTACTACGAATCTCCATTTGAAATGGTCAAATGATATATCACGCAAGGAGGAACAATCAAAAATAGTCTCCTGCAAAATATCCGGAATGCAAGATGACGGGAATAGATATCGCATGTCGAATATAAGAACAGTGAAAAATCTTGATTTGCCGATTCAATCAATTCATTTTAACACAAACAATAAACAATATCAGCATCTCAACGGATTGTCGATATCGCAATATTCGAATGCTTCCCCTCGTCTCCTAATTGGACTTGATAATTGGAGATTATGTATTCCATTTGAAATAAAAGAAGGCCTCGAAAATTATCCTATTGCAGCAAGAACGCGTTTAGGATGGGTGGTGAGTGGCCCAGATAATAAAAGAACAATATCAGAGGGACACACTTTTCATATCAGCGAGTGTGAATGTGACCGAACTCTTCACCAAGCTGTGAAAGACTACTTTTCTCTAGAAAACTTTGGAGTAAAAGCAGCACAAAGACTTCTAGAGTCATCTGAAGATGCTCGAGCTCGGAATCTGTTAGAAACAACAACTGCAAGAATAAATGGAAGATTTGAAACTGGTTTGCTATGGAGATTTGATGATTTTAAATTTCCAGACAGTCTACCAATGGCTATGAAACGTCTGAATTGCTTAGAAAATAAAATGGCAAGAGAAAAAGATGTAAGTGAAAGTTTAAAACAGCAATTAAAAGAATACATTGAAAAAGGATATACACGAAAGCTTAAACCCGAAGAGATAACTGTAGGTTCTCGAATTTGGTATCTTCCTTTATTTATTGCCAGAAATCCCAATAAACCTAAGAAAATGAGAATAGTTTGGGATGCGGCAGCAAAGGTCAACGGAATATCTTTGAACACAATGTTGTTAGCTGGACCAGATCAATTGCCATCAATAGTTAATGTCTTATACAGATTTAGGCAAGGAATTTTCGCTATTACCGGAGATATAAAAGAAATGTTCCATCAAGTTCGAATTCGAAAAGAAGATCAAGATTCACAACGATTTTTATGGAGGGATGGAGATCAGAGTCGCAAGCCTGAAGTTTACGTTATGCAGGTGATGACTTTTGGTGCAACATGTTCTCCGAGCTCTGCACAATTCGTGAAAAATTTAAATGCGGAGCATTTTAAAGAAAAATATCCTCGAGCGGCACAAGCAATTCAAGAGAATCATTATGTGGACGATTGGTTGGACAGCTTTGATTCAGAAGATGAACTTATTCAAACAACGAATGAGGTTCGTTTCATACATGCACAAGGCGGCTTTGAAATAAGAAACTGGATGTCAAATTCAAACCGATCACTGAGAGAAATAGGCCAAGCTTCTGACTCAACTACAAAAGCCATTCATGAAGAAGAAGGAAAAATTCTTGGGATCAGATGGAATACGTCCATAGATGTTTTTGTTTTCAAAATCAATTGGCAAAAACTGGATATGAATATTCTAAATGGAACAAGATATCCCACGAAGAGAGAAGTTTTGAGGACACTCATGTGTATCTTCGATCCTTTAGGGCTCATTTCAAGTTTCCTAGTTTATTTAAAGATTCTGTTGCAAGAAATATGGCGAACAGCAATAGGTTGGGACGAAAAGATTCCAGAACATTTAAATGTGAAATGGTTAAAATGGTGCGAGCTACTTTGGAATTTAGAAAAGCTACAAATTCCACGGTGTTACGTAAGATCTGAAAATTCTCATCGAGCTGTGCAACTCCATGTATTTGTAGATGCCAGTGAAAATGCTTACGCAGCAGTGGCTTATTTCAGAATTGAAGATGACGAGGGGACACATTGTACATTGATAGGCTCCAAGACCAAAGTAGCCCCACAGAAACCCCTTTCAATTCCACGAATGGAATTATTGGCAGCAGTGCTCGGAGCACGTCTATCAAATATGATATTAGAAGGTCATACCTTCAGAATTGAAAAGAGAACTTTATGGACAGATTCTAAAACAGTCCTTCAATGGTTAAATTCAGATGCAAGAAAGTACCGACAATTTGTCGCGTTAAGAATAGGTGAGTTGCTAGATACAACCAATTTAACTGATTGGAGATGGATACCATCGAATCAAAATGTAGCTGATGATGGAACGAAATGGAAAGATTCACCGCAGTTTACTTCTACCAGTCGATGGTTCATTGGCCCAGATTTCCTATTGAAATCCGAAGAAGATTGGCCCGTAAATAAATTTGAAGATGGATTAAAAATAGATAATGAACTTCGAGAATGCTTTGTTCATGTCGACATAGAAATTCATGAGCCAATATGTCCAAATATACATTATTTCTCTAAATGGAAAAGACTAGTTAGAGCACAAGTTTATTTCACTAGAGCTAAAGTAAAGTTCATTAGCTTCATTAGGAAGAGTGGAACAAAACCAATATTTGGACCAATATTGCCAGAAGAAATTGTTGAAGCTGAAAAGACATTATACCGGAAGGCACAGTGGGATGTTTTTTCAGATGAACTAATTGCTCTTCAAACAAATAACGAAATTGACAAGACAAGTCAATTATACAAGTTGAATCCTTACTTAGATCCTGAAGTTCTTCGAATACATGGAAGAATTGATAATGCTGAAAACATATCAGAGGAAACTAAAAGACCTGTGATATTACCTGGGAAGCACCCAGTCACAAACCTAATTATAGAATATTACCATCAGAAATATCACCACAGAAACAATGAAGTGGTGGTAAATGAAATACGACAAAGATATTTTGTGCCCAAATTACGTGTATATATTAAGAAGCTGAAGAAAAATTGTCAAAAATGTAAAAACACCAGAGTCATGCCAAGAACACCGCAGATGAGTGAACTACCAAAATCACGAATGGCAGCCTACTGTCGACCATTTACGTACGTCGGGATTGATTACTTTGGCCCAATAAACATAGTAGTTGGACGAAGGAATGAAAAAAGATGGGGAGTTCTATTTACATGTTTGACAGTTCGAGCGGTACATATTGAAATAGCAAATAATCTGTCAACGGATTCATGCATACAGTGTTTGAAAGAATTTATATTTACACGTGGATGTCCTAAAGAGATTTATTCAGACAATGGGACCAATTTCAGAGGTGCAAGAAATGAACTTGCAAGAGAAATTTCAAAAATTGACTACAATTCACTAACAGAATTTTCACAAGAGATTAAATGGTCTTTTATCCCTCCAGCCTCGCCACATATGGGCGGATCATGGGAACGTTTAATTCGAATTTTGAAGTCAAATTTGACTGCAGCATTGCTACTTAGAAAACCAACATATGAAGTTTTAAGAAGTTCATTAAAAGAAATTGAGTTCATTATTAATTCAAGACCCTTAACATACATTCCTTTAGACTCAGAGGAAGACGAAGCAATAACACCAAATTATCTTTTACTGGGCTCGTCGAATGGAATAAAACCACCAGCAGAATTTCATGGAGATGGCTCTTCCCTGAAAAATGATTGGAGATTGTCGCAAGCAGTCGCCCAGAGATTCTGGAGGCGTTGGATACAAGAATATCTTCCGACTCTTACCAGGCGGACTAAATGGTTTATGCCAGTGCCTCCCCTAGATGTTGGTGATGTAGTTATTATAGTAGACCAAAATAACCCAAGAAACACATGGCCAAAAGGAATAATAGAGAATATAATAAGATCAAAAGATGGTCAGGTGAGGAGTGCTGTAGTTCGTACTGCGTACGGAACATTTACTCGACCTGCTGTTAAACTGGCAGTGCTGGACATTAAGAAGTAAGCCTCTGCATCGACTTACTGGGGAGGAGAATGTTGCGAAGCAACGACATTTACTTTGTAGTTGAAATAAAATATTTGTATTTTTGAGAAAGAGTAGGCTCCAGAAGAAAAAAAAATTATAATAGTTGTCAAAAAAAACATTTAAAAATATACACAAATATTTTTTCCTGAAGATCCAAACGAATTTAAATGATTGGAGTAAAATACAAAGAAATTTGAAGAAATGTTGGGAAAGGGAAAATAAATAATTTCTGGAGTCGTAAATTTGAGAGCTATAGTTTTGAGGACACTCATGTGTATCTTCGATCCTTTAGGGCTCATTTCAAGTTTCCTAGTTTATTTAAAGATTCTGTTGCAAGAAATATGGCGAACAGCAATAGGTTGGGACGAAAAGATTCCAGAACATTTAAATGTGAAATGGTTAAAATGGTGCGAGCTACTTTGGAATTTAGAAAAGCTACAAATTCCACGGTGTTACGTAAGATCTGAAAATTCTCATCGAGCTGTGCAACTCCATGTATTTGTAGATGCCAGTGAAAATGCTTACGCAGCAGTGGCTTATTTCAGAATTGAAGATGACGAGGGGACACATTGTACATTGATAGGCTCCAAGACCAAAGTAGCCCCACAGAAACCCCTTTCAATTCCACGAATGGAATTATTGGCAGCAGTGCTCGGAGCACGTCTATCAAATATGATATTAGAAGGTCATACCTTCAGAATTGAAAAGAGAACTTTATGGACAGATTCTAAAACAGTCCTTCAATGGTTAAATTCAGATGCAAGAAAGTACCGACAATTTGTCGCGTTAAGAATAGGTGAGTTGCTAGATACAACCAATTTAACTGATTGGAGATGGATACCATCGAATCAAAATGTAGCTGATGATGGAACGAAATGGAAAGATTCACCGCAGTTTACTTCTACCAGTCGATGGTTCATTGGCCCAGATTTCCTATTGAAATCCGAAGAAGATTGGCCCGTAAATAAATTTGAAGATGGATTAAAAATAGATAATGAACTTCGAGAATGCTTTGTTCATGTCGACATAGAAATTCATGAGCCAATATGTCCAAATATACATTATTTCTCTAAATGGAAAAGACTAGTTAGAGCACAAGTTTATTTCACTAGAGCTAAAGTAAAGTTCATTAGCTTCATTAGGAAGAGTGGAACAAAACCAATATTTGGACCAATATTGCCAGAAGAAATTGTTGAAGCTGAAAAGACATTATACCGGAAGGCACAGTGGGATGTTTTTTCAGATGAACTAATTGCTCTTCAAACAAATAACGAAATTGACAAGACAAGTCAATTATACAAGTTGAATCCTTACTTAGATCCTGAAGTTCTTCGAATACATGGAAGAATTGATAATGCTGAAAACATATCAGAGGAAACTAAAAGACCTGTGATATTACCTGGGAAGCACCCAGTCACAAACCTAATTATAGAATATTACCATCAGAAATATCACCACAGAAACAATGAAGTGGTGGTAAATGAAATACGACAAAGATATTTTGTGCCCAAATTACGTGTATATATTAAGAAGCTGAAGAAAAATTGTCAAAAATGTAAAAACACCAGAGTCATGCCAAGAACACCGCAGATGAGTGAACTACCAAAATCACGAATGGCAGCCTACTGTCGACCATTTACGTACGTCGGGATTGATTACTTTGGCCCAATAAACATAGTAGTTGGACGAAGGAATGAAAAAAGATGGGGAGTTCTATTTACATGTTTGACAGTTCGAGCGGTACATATTGAAATAGCAAATAATCTGTCAACGGATTCATGCATACAGTGTTTGAAAGAATTTATATTTACACGTGGATGTCCTAAAGAGATTTATTCAGACAATGGGACCAATTTCAGAGGTGCAAGAAATGAACTTGCAAGAGAAATTTCAAAAATTGACTACAATTCACTAACAGAATTTTCACAAGAGATTAAATGGTCTTTTATCCCTCCAGCCTCGCCACATATGGGCGGATCATGGGAACGTTTAATTCGAATTTTGAAGTCAAATTTGACTGCAGCATTGCTACTTAGAAAACCAACATATGAAGTTTTAAGAAGTTCATTAAAAGAAATTGAGTTCATTATTAATTCAAGACCCTTAACATACATTCCTTTAGACTCAGAGGAAGACGAAGCAATAACACCAAATTATCTTTTACTGGGCTCGTCGAATGGAATAAAACCACCAGCAGAATTTCATGGAGATGGCTCTTCCCTGAAAAATGATTGGAGATTGTCGCAAGCAGTCGCCCAGAGATTCTGGAGGCGTTGGATACAAGAATATCTTCCGACTCTTACCAGGCGGACTAAATGGTTTATGCCAGTGCCTCCCCTAGATGTTGGTGATGTAGTTATTATAGTAGACCAAAATAACCCAAGAAACACATGGCCAAAAGGAATAATAGAGAATATAATAAGATCAAAAGATGGTCAGGTGAGGAGTGCTGTAGTTCGTACTGCGTACGGAACATTTACTCGACCTGCTGTTAAACTGGCAGTGCTGGACATTAAGAAGTAAGCCTCTGCATCGACTTACTGGGGAGGAGAATGTTGCGAAGCAACGACATTTACTTTGTAGTTGAAATAAAATATTTGTATTTTTGAGAAAGAGTAGGCTCCAGAAGAAAAAAAAATTATAATAGTTGTCAAAAAAAAACATTTAAAAATATACACAAATAATTTTTTCCTGAAGATCTAAACGAATTTAAATGATTGGAGTAAAATACAAAGTAATATAAAAGTTCTAATCAATTTACAGAAATATTATTTATTAACTGATATTTACAGGAAATTTGAAGCCTACTTTTAAAGCCTACTCCTTTGCAACTGCATAAAAAGTACATAATAAAAGATAGCTCTCAAATTTACGACTCCAGAAATTATTTATTTTCCCTTTCCCAACAGCGATACTCTGAAACTGCTCAGAATGTGGTAATTTTGACTTATTTCAAGCTTCATTAAACTGCAGATAGCGCTCTGAAAACACGGAATATGATGTTTTTGTTGATAGATTCATACATATTATAAGGTCCTGGATGGGAATATGAGCTTTTCGATTGTGAAAATCTGCGCGGAAAAGCGTGATTTTGACTTATTCCAAAGTTTTTAAAACTGCGAATAGCATTCTAAAAACTGGAAATATGATGTATTTGGTGCTAGATTCTGCCATATAACGCACTTTTGAAGCTAAATCTTGCATCTGAGCAGATTGCAGAGTCAAAAATTTCTCAACGAGACTCAGAAAAAACGCTTATAACTCGCTGGAAACGCTAAATTTTGTGCATTTGAGGACGGATTCATGCGTATAATGTTGTATTGGATAGTTTTATGTGATTTGCGATACTTTGAAACTGCTCAGAATGTGGTAATTTAGACGTATTTCAAACTTCATTCTCTTCAGATAGCGCTCTGAGAACACGGAATATGATGTTTTTGTTGATAGAATCATACATATCATGAGGTCATGAATAGAAATATGAACTTTTTGATTGTGAAAATCTGCGCGGAAAAGCGTGATTTCGACTTATTCCAAAGTTTTTAAAACTGCGTATAGCACTCTAAAAACACGAAATATGGTGTATTTGGTGCTAGATTCTGCCATATAACGCACTTTTGAAGCAAAATCTTGCTTCTGAGCAGATTCACAGAGTCAAAAATTTCCCAACGAGACTCAGAAAAAACGCTGATAACTTGCTGGAAACGCAAAATTTTGTGCATTTGAGGACGGATTCATGCATATTATGTTGTATTGGATAGATTTGTGTGATTTGCAATACTTTGAAACTGCTCAGAATGTAGTAATTTTGACTTATTTCAAACTTAATATAACTGCAGATAGCGCTCTGAAAACACGGAATATGATGTTTTTGTTGATAGATTCATACATATTATGAGGTCCAGAAGAGGAATATGAACTTTCTGATTGTAAAAATCTGCGCGGAAAAGCGTGATTTCGACTTATTCCAAAGTTTGTAAAACTGCGAATAGCACTCTAAAAACACAAAATATGATGTATTTGGTGCTAGTTTCTGCCATATAACGCACTTTTGTAGCAAAATCTTGCTTCTGAGAAGATTTACAGGGTCAAAAATTTCTCAACAAGACTCAGAAAAAACGCTGATAACTCGCTGGATACGCGGAACTTTGTGCATTTGAGGACGGATTCATGCGTATTATGTTTTATTGGATAGATTTATGTGATTTGCGATACTTTGAAACTGATCAGAATGTGGTAACTTTGACTTATTTCAAACTTCATATAACTACAGATAGCGCTCTGAAAACACGGAATATGATGTTTTTGATGATAGATTGATACATATTATGAGGTCCTGAATAGGAATATGAACTTTTTGATTGTGAAAATCTGCGCGGAAAAGCGTGGTTTCGACTTATTCCAAAGTTTGTAAAACTGCGAATAGCACTCTAAAAACACGAAATATGATGTATTTGGTGCTAGATTCTGCCATGTAACGCACTTTTGAAGCAAAATCTTGATCCTGAGCAGATTTACAGAGTCAAAAATTTCTCAACGAGACTCAGAAAAAACGCTGATATCTCGCTGGAAACGCGAAATTTTGTGCATTTGAGGACGGATTCATGCGTATTATGTTGTATTGGATAGATTCATGTGATTTGCGATACTCTGAAACTGCTCAGAATGTGGTAATTTTGACTTATTTCAAGCTTCATTAAACTGCAGATAGCGCTCTGAAAACACGGAATATGATGTTTTTGTTGATAGATTCATACATATTATAAGGTCCTGGATGGGAATATGAGCTTTTCGATTGTGAAAATTTGCGCGAAAAAGCGTGATTTCGACTTATTCCAAAGTTTTTAAAACTGCGAATAGCATTCTAAAAACTGAAAATATGATGTATTTGGTGCTAGATTCTGCCATATAACGCACTTTTGAAGCTAAATCTTGCATCTGAGCAGATTGCAGAGTCAAAAATTTCTCAACGAGACTCAGAAAAAACGCTTATAACTCGCTGGAAACGCTAAATTTTGTGCATTTGAGGACGGATTCATGCGTATAATGTTGTATTGGATAGTTTTATGTGATTTGCGATACTTTGAAACTGCTCAGAATGTGGTAATTTAGACGTATTTCAAACTTCATTCTCTTCAGATAGCGCTCTGAGAACACGGAATATGATGTTTTTGTTGATAGAATCATACATATCATGAGGTCATGAATAGAAATATGAACTTTTTGATTGTGAAAATCTGCGCGGAAAAGCGTGATTTCGACTTATTCCAAAGTTTTTAAAACTGCGTATAGCACTGTAAAAACACGAAATATGGTGTATTTGGTGCTAGATTCTGCCATATAACGCACTTTTGAAGCAAAATCTTGCTTCTGAGCAGATTCACAGAGTCAAAAATTTCCCAACGAGACTCAGGAAAAACGCTGATAACTCGCTGGAAACGCGGAATTTTGTGCATTTGAGGACGGATTCATGCATATTATGTTGTATTGGATAGATTTGTGTGATTTGCGATACTTTGAAACTACTCAGAATGTAGTAATTTTGACTTATTTCAAACTTAATATAACTGCAGATAGCGCTCTGAAAACACGGAATATGATGTTTTTGTTGATAGATTCATACATATTATGAGGTCCAGAAGAGGAATATGAACTTTCTGATTGTAAAAATCTGCGCGGAAAAGCGTGATTTCGACTTATTCCAAAGTTTGTAAAACTGCGAATAGCACTCTAAAAACACGAAATATGATGTATTTGGTGCTAGTTTCTGCCATATAACGCACTTTTGTAGCAAAATCTTGCTTCTGAGAAGATTTACAGGGTCAAAAATTTCTCAACAAGACTCAGGAAAAACGCTGATAACTCGCTGGATACGCGGAATTTTGTGCATTTGAGGACGGATTCATGCGTATTATGTTTTATTGGATAGATTTATGTGATTTGCGATACTTTGAAACTGATCAGAATGTGGTAACTTTGACTTATTTCAAACTTCATATAACTACAGATAGCGCTCTGAAAACACGGAATATGATGTTTTTGATGATAGATTGATACATATTATGAGGTCCTGAATAGGAATATGAACTTTTTGATTGTGAAAATCTGCGCGGAAAAGCGTGGTTTCGACTTATTCCAAAGTTTGTAAAACTGCGAATAGCACTCTAAAAACACGAAATATGATGTATTTGGTGCTAGATTCTGCCATGTAACGCACTTTTGAAGCAAAATCTTGATCCTGAGCAGATTTACAGAGTCAAAAATTTCTCAACGAGACTCAGAAAAAACGCTGATATCTCGCTGGAAACGCAAAATTTTGTGCATTTGAGGACGGATTCATGCGTATTATGTTGTATTGGATAGATTCATGTGATTTGCGATACTCTGAAACTGCTCAGAATGTGGTAATTTTGACTTATTTCAAGCTTCATTAAACTGCAGATAGCGCTCTGAAAACACGAAATATGATGTTTTTGTTGATAGATTCATACATATTATAAGGTCCTGGATGGGAATATGAGCTTTTTAATTGTGAAAATCTGCGCGGAAAAGCGTGATTCCGACTTATTCCAAAGTTTTTAAAACTGCGAATAGCATTCTAAAAACTAGAAATATGATGTATTTGGTGCTAGATTCTGCCATATAACGCACTTTTGAAGCTAAATCTTGCATCTGAGCAGATTGCAGAGTCAAAAATTTGTCAACGAGACTCAGAAAAAACGCTGATAACTTGCTGGAAACGCAAAATTTTGTGCATTTGAGGACGGATTCATGCATTTTATGTTGTATTGGATAGATTTGTGTGATTTGCGATACTTTGAAACTGCTCAGAATGTAGTAATTTTGACTTATTTCAAACCTAATATAACTGCAGATAGCGCTCTGAAAACACGGAATATGATGTTTTTGTTGATAGATTCATACATATTATGAGGTCCAGAAGAGGAATATGAACTTTTTGATTGTAAAAATCTGCGCGGAAAAGCGTGATTTCGACTTATTCCAAAGTTTGTAAAACTGCGAATAGCACTCTAAAAACACGAAATATGATGTATTTGGTGCTAGATTCTGCCATATAACTCACTTTTGTAGCAAAATCTTGCTTCTGAGAAGATTTACAGAGTCGAAAATTTCTCAACGAGACTCAGGAAAAACGCTGATAACTCGCTGGAAACGCGGAATTTTGTGCATTTGAGGACGGATTCATGCGTATTATGTTTTATTGGATAGATTTATGTGATTTGCGATACTTTGAAACTGATCAGAATGTGGTAATTTTGACTTATTTCAAACTTCATATAACTGCAGGTAGCGCTCTGAAAACACGGAATATGATGTTTTTGTTGATAGATTCATACATATTATGAGGTCTTGAATAGAAATATGAACTTTTTGATTGTGGAAATCTACGCGGAAAAGCGTGATTTCGACTTATTCCAAAGTTTGTAAAACTGCGAATAGCACTCTAAAAACACGTAATATATTGTATTTGGTGCTAGATTCTGCCATATAACGCACTCTTGGAGCAAAATCTTGCTTCTGAGCAGATTTACAGAGTCAAAAATTTCTCAACGAGACTCAGAAGAAACGCTGATAACTCGCTGGAAACGCAAAATTTTGTGCATTTGAGGACGGATTCATGCGTATTATGTTGTATTGGATAGATTTATGTGATTTGCGATACTTTGAAACTGCTCAGAATGTGGTAATTTTGACTTATTTCAAACTCAATATGACTGTAGATAGCGCTCTGAAAACACGGAATATGATGTTTTTTTTGATAGATTTATACATATTATGAGGTCCTGAATGGGAATATGAAATTTTGGATTGTGAAAATCTGCGCGGGAAAGCGTGATTTCGTCTTATTCCAAAGTCTGTAAAACTGCGAATAGCACTCTAAAAACACGAAATATGATGTATTTGGTGCTAGATTCTGCCATATAACGCACTTTTGTGGCAAAATCTCACTTCTGAGCAGATTTACAGAGTCAAAAATTCCTCAACGAGACTCAGAAAAAACGGTGATAACTTGCTGGAAAGGCAAAATTTTGTGCATTTGAGGACGGATTCATGCGTATTATCTTGTGTTGGATAGATTTATGTGATTTGCGATACTTTGAAACTGCTCAGAATGTGGTAATTTTGACTTATTTCAAACTTCATATAACTGCAGATAGCGCTCTGAAAACACGGAATATGATGTTTATCCTGATAGATTTATACATATTATGAGGTCCTGAATAGGAATATGAACTTTTGGATTGTGAAAATCTGCGCGGGAAAGCGTGATTTTGTCTTATTCCAAAGTTTGTGAAACTGCGAATAGCACTCTAAAAACACGAAATATGATGTATTTGGTGCTAGATTCCGCCATATAACGCACTTTTGAAGCAAAATCTTGCTTCTGAGCAGATTTACAGAGTCAAAAATTCCTCAACGAGACTCAGAAAAAACGGTGATAACTTGCTGGAGACGCAAAATTTTGTGCATTTGAGGACGAGTTCATGCGTATTATGTTGTATTGGATAGATTTATGTGATTTGCGATACTTTTAAACTGCTCAGAATGTGGTATTTTGACTTATTTCAAACTTCATATAACTGCAGATAGCGCTCTGAAAACACGGAATATGATGTTTTTGTTGATAGATTCATACATATTATGAGGTCCTGAATAGGAATATGAACTTTCTGATTGTGAAAATCTACGCGGAAAAGCGTGATCTCGACTTATTCCAAAGTTTGTAAAACTGCGAATAGCACTCTAAAAATACGAAATATGATGTATTTGGTGCTAGATTTTGCCATATAACGCACTTTTGAAGCAAAATCTTGCTTCTGAGCAGATTTACAGAGTCAAAAATTTCTCAACGAGACTCAGGAAAAACGCTGATAACTCGCTGGAAACGCAAAATTTTGTGCATTTGAGGACGGATTCATGAGTATTATGTTGTATTGGATAGATTTATGTGATTTGCGATACTTTGAAACTGCTCAGAATGTGGTAATTTTGACTTATTTCAAACTTCATATAACTGCAGATAGCGCTCTGAAAACACGGAATATGATGTTTTTGTTGATAGATTTACATATTATGAGGTCCTGAATAGGAATATGAACTTTTTTATTGTGAAAATCTACGCGGAAAAGTGTGATTTCGACTTATTCCAAAGTTGTAAAACTGCGAATAGCACTCTAAAAACACGAAATATGATGTATTTGGTGCTAGATTCTGCCATATAACGCACTTTTGGAAAGAAAAACCTTGCTTCTTAGCAGATTTACAGAGTCAAAAAGTTCTCAACGAGACTCAGAAGAAACGATGATAACTCGCTGGAAACGCAAAATTTTGTGCATTTGAGGACAGAATCATGCGTATTATGTTGTATTGGATAGATTTATGTGATTTGCGATACTTTGAAACTGCTCAGAATGTGGTAATTTTGACTTATTACAAACTCAATATGACTGTAGATTGCGTTCTGAAAATACGGAATATGATGTTCATCCTGATAGATTTATACATATTATGAGGTCCTGAATAGGAATATGAACTTTTGGACTGTGAAAATCTGCGCGGGAAACCGTGATTTCGTCTTATTCCAAAGTTTGTAAAACTGCGAATAGCACTCTAAAAACACGAAATATGATGTATTTGGTGCTAGATTCTGCCATATAACGCACTTTTGAAGCAAAATCTTGCTTCTGAGCAGATTTACAGAGTCAAAAATTCCTCAACGAGACTCAGAAAAAACGGTGATAACTTGCTGGAAACGCAAAATTTTGTGCATTTGAGGACGGGTTCATGCGTATTATGTTGTATTGGATAGATTTATGTGATTTGCGATACTTTGAAACTGCTCAGAATGGGGTAATTTTGACTTATTTCAAACTTCATATAACTGCAGATAGCGCTCTGAAAACACGGAATATGATGTTTTTGTTGATAGATTCATACATATTATGAGGTCCTGAATAGAAATATGAACTTTTTGATTGTGAAAATCCACGCGGAAAAGCGTGATTTCGACTTATTCCAAAGTTTGTAAAACTGCGAATAGCACTCTAAAAACACGAAATATAATGTATTTGGTGCTAGATTCTGCCATATAACGCACTTTTGAAGCAAAATCTTGCTTCTGGGCAAATTTACAGAGTTAAAAATTTCTCAAAGAGACTCAGAAAAAACGCTGATAACTCGCTGGAAACGCAAAATTTTGTGCATTTGAGGACGGATTCAGGAGTATTATGTTGTATTGGATAGATTTATGTGATTTGCGATACTTTGAAACTGCTCAGAATGTGGTATTTTTGACTTATTTCAAACTTCATATGACTGCAGATAGCGCTCTGAAAACACGGAATATGATGTTTTTGTTGATAGATTCATACATATTATGAGGTTTTGAATAGGAATATGAACTTTTTGATCGTGAAAATCTACGCGGAAAAGCGTGATTTCGACTTATTCCAAAGTTTGTAAAACTGCAAATACCACTCTAAAAACACGAAATATGATGTATCTGGTGCTAGATTCTGCCATATAACGCACTTTTGAAGCAAAATCTTGCTTCTGAGCAGATTTACAGAGTCAAAAATTCCTTAACGAGACTCAGAAAAAACGGTGATAACTTGCTGGAAACGCAAAATTTTGTGCATTTGAGGACGGATTCATGCGTATTATGTTGTATTGGATAGATTTATGTGATTTGCGATACTTTGAATCTGCTCAGAATGTGGTAATTTTGACTTATTTCAAGCTTCATATAACTGCAGATAGCGCTCTGAAAACACGGAATATGATGTTTTTGTTGATAGATTCATACATATTATGGGGTCTTGAATAGGAATATGAACTTTTTGATTGTGAAAATCTACGCGGAAAAGCGTGATTTCGACTTATTCCAAAGTTTGTAAAACTTCGAATAGCACTCTAAAAACACAAAATATATTGTATTTGGTGCTGGATTCTGCCATATAACGCACTTTTGAAGCAGAATCTTGCTTCTGAGCAGATTTACAGAGTCAAAAATTTCTCAACGAGACTCAGAAAAAACGCTGATAACTCGCCGGAAACGCAAAATTTTGTGCATTTGAGGACGGATTCATGAGTATTATGTTGTATCGGATAGATTTATGTGATTTGCGATACTTTGAAACTGCTCAGAATGTGGTAATTTTGACTTATTTCAAACTTCATATAACTGCAGATAGCGCTCTGAAAACACGGAATATGATGTTTTTGTTGATAGATTTACATATTATGAGGTCCTGAATAGGAATATGAACTTTTTGATTGTGAAAATCTACGCGAAAAGTGTGATTTCGACTTATTCCAAAGTTGTAAAACTGCGAATAGCACTCTGAAAACAAGAAATATGATGTATTTGGTGCTTGATTCTGCCATACAACGCACTTTTGAAAAGAAAATCTTGCTTCTGAGCAGATTTACAGAGTCAAAAATTTCTCAACGAGACTCAGAAGAAACGCTGATAACTCGCTGGAAACGCAAAATTTTGTGCATTTGAGGACGGAATCATGCGTATTATGTTGTATTGGATAGATTTATATGATTTGCGATACTTTGAAACTGCTCAGAATGTGGTAATTTTGACTTATTTCAAACTTCATATAACTGCAGATAGCGCTCTGAAAACACGGAATATGATGTTTTTGTTGATAGATTTACATATTATGAGGTCCTGAATAGAAAAAAAACTTTTTGATTGTGAAAATCTGCGCGGAAAAGTGTGATTTCGACTTATTCCAAAGTTGTAAAACTGCGAATAACACTCTAAAAACACGAAATATGATGTATTTGGTGCTAGATTCTGCCATATAACGCACTTTTGAAAAGAAAATCTTGCTTCTGAGCAGATTTACAGAGTCAAAAATTTCTCAACGAGACTCAGAAGAAACGCTGAAAACTCGCTGGAAACGCAAAATTTTGTGCATTTGAGGACGGAATCATGCGTATTATGTTGTATTGGATAGATTTATGTGATTCGCGATACTTTGGAACTGCTCAGAATGTGGTATTTTGACTTATTTCAAACTTCATATAACTGCAGATAGCGCTCTGAAAACACGGAATATGATGTTTTTGTTGATAGATTCATACATATTATGAGGTCCTGAATAGGAATATGAACTTTTTGGATGTGAAAATCTACGCGGAAAAGCGTGATCTCGACTTATTCCAAAGTTTGTAAAACTGCGAATAGCACTCTAAAAACACGGAATATGATGTATTTGGTGCTAGATTCTGCCATATAACGCTCTTTTGAAGCAAAATCTTGCTTCCGAGCAGATTTACAGAGTCAAAAATACCTCAACGAGACTCAGAGAAAACGGTGATAACTTGCTGGAAACGCAAAATTTTGTGCATTTGAGGACGGATTCATGCGTATTATGTTGTATTGGATAGATTTATGTGATTTGCGATACTTTGAAACTGCTCAGAATGTGGTGATTTTGACTTATTTCAAACTTCATATAACTGCAGATAGCGCTCTGAAAACACGGAATATGATGTTTTTGTTGATAGATTCATACATATTATGAGGCACCGAATAGGAATATGAACTTTTTGATTGTGGAAATCTACGCGGAAAAGCGTGATTTCGACTTATTCCAAAGTTTGTAAAACTGCGAATAGCACTCTAAAAACACGAAATATGATGTATTTGGTGCTAGATTTCTGCCATACAACGCTCTTTTGAAGCAAAATCTTGCTTCTGAGCAGATTAGCAGAGTCAGAAATTTCTCAACGAGACTCAGAAAAAACGCTGATAACTGCTGGAAACGCAAAATTTTGTGCATTTGAGGACGGATTCATGCGTATTTTGTTGTATTGGATAGATTTATGTGATTTGCGATACTTTGAAACTGCTCAGAATGTGGTAATTTTGACTTATTTCAAACTCCATATGACTGTAGATAGCGCTCTGAAAACACGGAATATGATGTTTTTTTTGATAGATTTATACATATTATGAGGTCCTGAATGAGAATATGAATTTTCGGAATGTGAAAATCTGCGCGGGAAAGCGTAATTTCGTCTAATTCCAAAGTCTGTAAAACTGCGAATAGCACTCTAAAAACACAAAATATGATGTATTTGGTGCTAGATTCTGCCATATAACGCACTTTTTGAGGCAAAATCTTACTTCTGAGCAGATTTACAGAGTCAAAATTTCTCAACGAGACTCAGAAGAAACGCTGATAACTCGCTGAAACGCAAAATTTTGTGCATTTGAGGACGGAATCATGCGTATTATGTTGTATTGGATAGATTTATGTGATTTGCGATACTTTGAAACTGCTCAGAATGTGGTAATTTTGACTTATTTCAAACTCCATATGACTGTAGATAGCGCTCTGAAAACACGGAATATGATGTTTATTCTGATAGATTTATACATATTATGAGGTCCTGAATAGGGATATGAACTTTTGGATTGTGAAAATCTGCGCGGGAAACCGTGATTTCCTCTTATTCCAAAGTTTGTAAAACTGCGAATAGCACTCTAAAAACACAAAATATGATGTATTTGGTGCAAGATTCTGCCATATAACGTACTTTTGAGGCAAATCTTGCTTCTGAGCAGATTTACAGAGTCAAAAATTCCTCACGAGACTCAGAGAAAACGGTGATAACTTGCTGGAAACGCAAAATTTTGTGCATTTGAGGACGGATTCATGCGTATTATGTTGTATTGGATAGATTTATGTGATTTGCGATACTTTGAAACTGCTCAGAATGTGGTAATTTTGACTTATTTCAAACTTCATATAACTGCAGATAGCGCTCTGAAAACACGGAATATGATGTTTTTGTTGATAGATTCATACATATTATGGGGTCTTAAATAGGAATATGAACTTTTTGATTGTGAAAATCTACGCGGAAAAGCGTGATTTCGACTTATTCCAAAGTTTGTAAAACTGCGAATAGCACTCTAAAAACACGAAATATATTGTATTTGTGCTAGATTCTGCCATATAACGCACTTTTGAAGCAAAATCTTGCTTCAGAGCAGATTTACAGAGTCAAAAATTTCTCAACGAGACTCAGAAAAAACGCTGATAACTCGCTGGAAAACGCAAAATTTTGTGCATTTGAGGACGGGATTCATGCGTATTATGTTGTATTGGATAGATTTATGTGATTTGCGATACTTTGAAAACTGCTCAGATGTGGTAATTTTGACTTTTTTCAAACTCCATATGACTGTAGATACGCGCTCTGAAAACACGGAATATGATGTTTATTCTGATAGATTTATACATATTATGAGGTCCTGAATAGGAATATGAACTTTTGGATTGTGTAAATCTGCGCGGGAAAGCGTGATTTCGTCTTATTCCAAAGTTTGTAAAACTGCGAATAGCACTCTAAAAACACGAAATATGATGTATTTGGTGCTAGATTCTGCCATATAACGCACTTTTGAAGCAAAATCTTGCTTCTGAGCAGATTTACAGAGTCAAAAATTCCTCAACGAGACTCAGAAAAAACGGTGATAACTTGCTGGAGACGCAAAATTTTGTGCATTTGAGGACGAGTTCATGCGTATTATGTTGTATTGGATAGATTTATGTAATTTGCGATATTTTGAAACTGCTCAGAATGTGGTATTTTGACTTATTTCAAACTTCATATAACTGCAGATAGCGCTCTGAAAACACCGGAATATGATGTTTTTGTTGATAGATTCATACATATTATGAGGTTCTGAATAGGAATATGAACTTTCTGATTGTGAAAATCTGCGCGGAAAAGCGTGATTTCGACTATTCCAAAGTTTGTAAAAACTGCAAATACCACTCTAAAAACACGAAATATGATGTATTTGGTGCTAGATTCTGCCATATAACGCACTTTTAAAGCAAAATCTTGCTTCTGAGCAGATTTACAGAGTCAAAAATTCCTCAACGAGACTCAGAGAAAACGGATGATAACTTGCTGAAAACGCAAAATTTTGTGCATTTGAGGACGGATTCATGCGTATTATGTTGTATTGGATAGATTCATGTGATTTGCGATACTTTAAAACTGCTCAGAATGTGGTATTTTGACTTATTTCAAACTTCATATAACTGCAGATAGCGCTCTGAAAACACGGAATATGATGTTTTTGTTGATAGATTCATACATATTATGAGGTCCTGAAATAGGAATATGAAACTTTCTGATTGTGAAAATCTACGCGGAAAAGCGTGTTCTCGACTTATTCCAAAGTTTGTAAAACTGCGAATAGCACTCTAAAAACACAAAAATATGATGTATTTTGGTGCTAGATTTTGCCATATAACGCACTTTTGAAGCAAAATCTTGCTTCTGAGCAGATTTTCAGAGTCAAAAATTTCTCAACGAGACTCAGAAAAAACGCTGATAACTCGCTGAAACGCAGAATTTTGTGCATTTGAGAACGGATTCATGAGTATTATGTTGTATTGGATAGATTTAGGTGATTTGCGATACTTTGAAACTGCTCAGAATGTGATAATTTTGACTTATTTCAAACTTCATATAACTGCAGATAGCGCTCTGAAAACACGGAATATGATGTTTTTGTTGATAGATTTACATATTATGAGGTCCTGAATAGGAATATGAACTCTTTGATTGTGAAAATCTACGCGGAAAAGTGTGATTCGACTTATTCCAAAGTTGTAAAACTGCGAATAGCACTCTAAAAACACGAAATATGATGTACTTGGTGCTAGATTCTGCCATATAACGCACTTTTGAAAAGAAAGTCTTGCTTCTGAGCAGATTTACAGAGTCAAAAATTTCTCAACGAGACTCAGAAGAAAACGCTGATAACTCGCTGGAAACGCAAAATTTTGTGCATTTGAGGACGGAATCATGCGTATTATGTTGTATTGGATAGATTTATGTGATTTGCGATACTTTGAAACTGCTCAGAATGTGGTAATTTTGACTTATTTCAAACTCCATATGACTGTAGTTAGCGCTCTGAAAACACGGAATATGATGTTTATTCTGATAGATTTATACATATTATGAGGTCCTGAATAGGGATATGAACTTTTGGATTGTGAAAATCTGCGCGGGAAACCGTGATTTCCTCTTATTCCAAAGTTTGTAAAACTGCGAATAGCACTCTGAAAACACGAAATATGATGTATTTGGTGCTAGATTCTGCCATATAAACGCACTTTTGAAGCAAAATCTTGCTTCTGAGCAGATTTACAGAGTCAAATTTTCTCAACGAGACTCAGAAAAAACGTGATAACTTGCTGGAAACGCAAAATTTTGTGCATTTGAGGACGGATTCATGCGTATTATGTTGTATTGGATAGATTTATGTGATTTGCGATACTTTGAAACTGCTCAGAATGTGGTAATTTGACTTATTTCAAACTTCATATAACTGCAGATAGCGCTCTGAAAACACGGAATATGATGTTTTTGTTGATAGATTCATACATATTATGAGGTCCTGAATAGGAATATGAACTTTCTGATTGTGAAAATCCACGCGGAGAAGCGTGATTTCGACTTATTCCAAAGTTTGTAAAACTGCGAATAGCACTCTAAAAACACGAAATATAATGTATTTGGTGCTAGATTCTGCCATATAACGCACTTTTGAAGCAAAATCTTGCTTCTGGGCAGATTTACAGAGTCAAAAATTTCTCAACGAGACTCAGAAAAAACGCTGATAACTCGCTGGAAACGCAAAATTTTGTGCATTTGAGAACGGATTCATGAGTATTATGTTGTATTGGATAGATTTATGTGATTTGCGATACTTTGAAACTGCTCAGAATGTGGTAATTTTGACTTATTTCAAACTTCATATGACTGCAGATAGCGCTCTGAAAACACGGAATATGATGTTTTTGTTGATAGATTCATACATATTATGAGGTCCCTGAATAGGAATATGAACTTTCTGATTGTGAAAATCTACGCGGGAAAGCGTGATCTCGACTTATTCCAAAGTTTGTGAACTGCGAATAGCACTCTAAAAACACGAAATATGATGTATTTGGTGCTAGATTCTGCCATATAACGCACTTTTGAAGCAAAATCTTGCTTCTGAGCAGATTTACAGAGTCAAAAATTTCTCAACGAGACTCAGAAAAAAACGCTGATAACTCGCTGGAAACGCAAAATTTTGTGCATTTGAGGACGGATTCATGAGTATTATGTTGTATTGGATAGATTTATGTGATTTGCGATACTTTGAAACTGCTCAGAATGTGGTAATTTTGACTTATTTCAAACTTCATATAACTGCAGATAGCGCTCTGAAAACACGGAATATGATGTTTTTTGTTGATAGATTTACATATTATGAGGTCCTGAATAGGAATATGAACTTTTTGATTGTGAAAATTCACGCGGAAAAGTGTGATTTCGACTCATTCCAAAGTTGTAAAACTGCGAATAGCACTCTAAAAACACGAATATGATGTATTTGGTGCTAGATCCTGCCATACAACGCACTTTTAAAAAGAAAATCTTGCTTCTGAGCAGATTTACAGAGTCAAAAATTTCTCAACGAGACTCAGAAGAAACGCTGATAACTCGCTGGAAACGCAAAATTTTGTGCATTTGAGGACAGAATCATGCGTATTATGTTGTATTGGATAGATTTATATGATTTGCGATACTTTGAAACTGCTCAGAATGTGGTAATTTCGACTTATTTCAAACTTCATATAACTGCAGATAGCGCTCTGAAACACGGAATATGATGTTTTTGTTGATAGATTTACATATTATGAGGTCCTGAATAGGAAAAAAACTTTTTTATTGTGAAAATCTGCGCGGAAAAGTGTGATTTCGACTTATTCCAAAGTTGTAAAAATGCGAATAGCACTCTAAAAACACGAAATATGATGTATTTGGTGCTAGATTCTGCCATATAACGCACTTTTGAAAAGAAAATCTTGCTTCTGAGCAGATTTACAGAGTCCAAAAGTTTCTCAACGAGACTCAGAAGAAACGCTGAAAACTCGCTGGAAACGCAAAATTTTGTGCATTTGAGGACGGAATCATGCGTATTATGTTGTATTGGATAGATTTATGTGATTTGCAATACTTTGGAACTGCTCAGAATGTGGTATTTTGACTTATTTTAAACTTCATATAACTGCAGATAGCGCTCCGAAAACACGGAATATGATGTTTTTGTTGATAGATTCATACATATTATGAGGTCCTGAATAGGAATATGAACTTTTTGGATGTGAAAATCTACGCGGAAAAGCGTGATATCGTCTTATTCCAAAGTTTGTAAAACTGCGAATAGCACTCTGAAAACACGAAATATGATGTATTTGGTGCTAGATTCTGCCATATAACGCACTTTTGAAGCAAAATCTTGCTTCTGAGCAGATTTACAGAGTCAAAAATTCCTCAACGAGACTCAGAAAAAACGGTGATAACTTGCTGGAGACGCAAAATTTTGTGCATTTGAGGACGAGTTCATGCGTATTATGTTGTATTGGATAGATTCATGTGATTTGCGATACTTTGAAACTGCTCAGAATGTGGTAATTTTGACTTATTTCAAACTTCATATAACTGCAGATAGCGCTCTGAAAACACGGAATATGATGTTTTTGTTGATAGACTCATACATATTATGAGGTCCTGAATAGGAATATGAACTTTTTGATTGTGAAAATCCACGCGGAAAAGCGTGATTTCGACTTATTCCAAAGTTTGTAAAACTGCGAATAGCACTCTAAAAACACGAAATATAATGTATTTGGTGCTAGATTCTGCCATATAACGCACTTTTAAAGCAAAATCTTGCTTCTGGGCAGATTTACAGAGTCAAAAATTTCTCAACGAGACTCAGAAGAAACGCTGATAACTCGCTGGAAACGCAAAATTTTGTGCATTTGAGGACGGATTCATGAGTATTATGTTGTATTGGATAGATTTATGTGATTTGCGATACTTTGAAACAGCTCAGAATGTGGTAATTTCGACTTATTTCAAACTTCATATAACTGCAGATAGCGCTCTGAAAACACGGAATATGATGTTTTTGTTGATAGATTTACATATTATGAGGTCCTGAATAGGAAAAAAAACTTTTTTATTGTGGAAATCTGCGCGGAAAAGTGTGATTTCGACTTAGTTCCAAAGTTGTAAAAATGCGAATAGCATTCTAAAAACACGAAATAATGATGTATTTGGTGCTAGATTCTGCCATATAACGCACTTTTGAAAGAAAATTTTGCTTTCTGAGCAGATTTACAGAGTCAAAAGTTTCTCAACGAGACTCAGAAGAAACGCTGAAAACTCGCTGGAAACGCAAAATTTTGTGCATTTGAGGACGGAATCATGCGTATTATGTTGTATTAGATAGATTTATGTGATTTGCGATACTTTGGAACTGCTCAGAATGTGGTATTTTGACTTATTTTAAACTTCATATAACTGCAGATAGCGCTCCGAAAACACGGAATATGATGTTTTTGTTGATAGATTCACATATTATGAGGTCCTGAATAGGAATATGAACATTTTGATTGTGGAAATCTGCGCGGAATAGCGTGACTTCGACTTATTCCAAAGTTTGTAAAACTGCAAATAGCACTCTAAAAACACGAAATATGATGTATTTGGTGCTGGATTCTGCCATATAACGCACTTTTGAAGCAAAATCTTGCTTCTGAGCAGATTTACAGAGTCAAATTTTCTCAACGAGACTCAGAAAAAACGGTGATAACTTGCTGGAAAACGCAAAATTTTGTGCAGTTTAGGACGGATTCATGCGTATTATGTTGTATTGGATAGTATTATGTGATTCGCGATAAACTTTGGGACTGCTCAGAATGTGGTTTTTGACTTATTTCAAACTTCATATAACTGCAGATAGCGCTCTGGAAACACGCAATTTGATGTTTTTATTGATAGATTCATACATATTATAAGGTCCTGAATAGAAATATGAACTTTTTGATTGTGAAGATCTACGCGGGAAAGCGTGATTTCGACTTATTCCAAAGTCTGTAAAACTGCGAATAGCACTCTCAAAACCCGAAATATGATGTATTTGGTGCTAGATTCTGCCATATAACGCACCTTTGAAGCAAAATATTGCTTCTGAGCAGATTCACAGAGTCAAAAATTTCTCAACGAGACTCAGAAAAAACGCTCATAACTCGCTGGAAACGCAAAATTTTGTGCATTTGAGGACGGATTCATGCGTATTATGTTGTATTGGATAGATTTATGTGATTTGAGATACTTTGAAACTGCTCAGAATGTGGTAATTTTGACTTATTTCAAACTTCATATAACTGCAGATAGCGCTCTGAAAACACGGAATATGATGTTTTTGTTGAAAGATCCACATATTATGAGGTCCTGAATAGGAATATTATTTTTTTGATTGTGAAAATCTGCGCGGGATAACGTGATTTTCGACTTATTCCAAAGTTTGTAAAACCGCAAATAACACTCTGAAAACACAAAATATGATGTTTTTAGTGCTAGATTCTGCCATATAACGCACTTTTGAAGCAAAATCTTGCTTCTGAGCAGATTTACAGAGTCAAAAATCTCTCAACGAGACTCAGAAAAAACGCTGATAACTCGCTGAAAACGCAAATTTTGTGCATTTGAGACGGATTCATGCGTATTATGTTGGATTGGATTGATTTATGTGATTTGCGATACTTTGAAACTGCTCGGAATTTGGTAATTTTGACTTATTTCAAACTTCATATAACTGCAGATAGCGCTCTGAAAACACGGAATATGATGTTTTTGTTGATAGATTCATACATATTATGAGGTCCTGAATGGGAATATGAATATTTTGGATTGTGAAAATCCACGCGAAAAGCGTGATTTCGACTTATTCCAAAGTTTGTAAAACTGCGAGTAGCACTCTAAAAACACGGAATATGATGTATTTGGTGCTAGATTCTGCCATATAACGCACTTTTGAAGCAAATCTTGCTTCTGAGCAGATTTACAGAGTCCAAAATTTCTCAACGAGACTCACGAAAAAACGCTGATAACTCGCTGGAAACGCAAATTTTGTGCATTTGAGGACGGAGTCATGCGTATTATGTCTTATTGGATAGATTTATGTAATTTGCGATACTTTTAAACTGCTCAGAATGTGGTAATTTTGACTTATTTCAAACTTCATATAACTGCAGATATGCGCTCTAAAAACACCGGAATATGATGTTTTTGTTGATAGATTCATACATATTATGAGGTCCTGATAGGAATATGAACTTTTTGATTGTGAAAATCTGCGCGGAAAAGCGTGATTCCAACTTATTCCAAAATTTGTAAAACTGCGAATAGCACTCTAAAAACAC